>CM023947.1:806633-926610 GCA_013407115.1 Glycine latifolia
ATAGGCTTGATAATATTCTCAAGTTCCTAAAAATGAGAAACACGAATGCATGCATAAACTGATCAAAAGGTCTTTATGGGCTTGTAACTTGGCCTGGCTTAAGGTTAGGAATATTTGGAAAGTAGCTAACAGTTATTGAGACTGGAACACTGGTATTCTTTAATTTCTTTCAATTGCACTTGGATTTTTGCTCCACTACTTTATTTGTAGTCATACTTTCAATTCCTTTCTCCTTTTTTTCTTCTTATTGTAATTCTTTCTTTTTCTTTTCCTATTTTTTTTTGCATTTCTTTCTTTTTCTTTTCCTCTTTTGAACTTACTTTTAAATCATTCTTTTCTATCCTTCAACTTTTAATGGAGCTCACCTTAATCTATTCTTCTTTTCTGTCACTACATAGTCATTCCAATCTCAATTAAGGTAAGTCAATGGATATGGATAAACAATTCATCAAGTAGTTGAATGGAAAAGTCTTAAACTCAAAGGGGTTAGCAATGAGAAAATTTTCAGGTAGGCTAATTTGGCCATGGCTAAATGAAAAAAAAAATGCCTTTATCATATCAACATAAGCATGCATTATAGAGAAACAAGTCAAGTTCTAGAGTACTACCATAGTGAGGTCTCTCTCAACAAAACTTCTGTATAGGCTCAATCCTCACAAGTTATGGTATCAAGCTAGACTCTTTTGATTTCATATCAAGCATAGTTTCTATTTCATTATGTAATTCAGACACAAAAACAATCTTAATTTCCAATCATGTTCTACACAATATTATGCTTCTCCTTCTTGTTTTTGCTATGCAAGTCTGTCTCTGTAAGTGTCTCTGTCTCTGTGTGTCAGTGTGTTTCTTTTGACCTCCTAAGTCCCTATTTATAATTAGGGTGTGAAAATCTTCTCTTATCTTTTATCTTTAATCAAAATCTTCTATTATATTTGTGAAATCTTTAATCAAAATCTTCTCTTATCTTTTATCTTTGTGACATCTTTAATAAAAATCTTGAAATCCAAATGCTTCTTGATTTTGCCTTCTTTTCTTCTTTTCTTGGTTTCCTGCCATAAAAATTCAAAGAATAAGTGACAAAGATAAAATAATAAAAACTTTCACTTATATTAGCATGTATTGCTCAATTATTATTAATTTCTTGATTCTTTTAGCTTGAAAAACACTATATGCTAGAAGCATATCAAATAATTCCCAGATTTAGATATTGTTGTCCTCAGCAATAAACAAAATTTCACAATGGGAAGCAAGTATCAATTAATTAATCATAATATCACATAAACAATCTTAGAATTAATATGTTAGACATGAATGAATTCCATATCAAAATTTCAACCATACTTTTCAATTCCATCAGTTATGAGAATCTAACTTGAATACCCCTCACCGAGATATATCATTCACTCATCACTCAAGTGTTTAGGGTATTATCATAACCTCTCAATCCATCACAATCATAGTACTACCATAGGCTTGATAATATTCTCAAGTTCCTAAAAATGAGAAACACGAATGCATGCATAAACTGATCAAAAGGTCTTTATGGGCTTGTAACTTGGTCTGGCTTAGGGTTAGGAATATTTGGAAAGTAGCTAACAATTATTGAGACTGAAACACTGATATTCTTTAATTTCCTTCAATTGCACTTGGATTTTTGCTCCACTACTTTATTTGTAGTCATACTTTCAATTCCTTTCTCCTTTTTTTCTTCTTATTGTAATTCTTTCTTTTTCTTTTCCTATTTTTTTTTTGCATTTCTTTCTTTTTCTTTTCCTCTTTTGAACTTACTTTTAAATCATTCTTTTCTATCCTTCAACTTTTAATGGAGCTCACCTTAATCTATTCTTCTTTTCTGTCACTACATAGTCATTCCAATCTCAATTAAGGTAAGTCAATGGATATGGATAAACAATTCATCAAGTAGTTGAATGGAAAAGTCTTAAACTCAAAGGGGTTAGCAATGAGAAAATTTTCAGGTAGGCTAATTTGGCCATGGCTAAATGAAAAAAAAATGCCTTTATCATATCAACATAAGCATGCATTATAGAGAAACAAGTCAAGTTCTAGAGTACTACCATAGTGAGGTCTCTCTCAACAAAACTTCTGTATAGGCTCAATCCTCACAAGTTATGGTATCAAGCTAGACTCTTTTGATTTCATATCAAGCATAGTTTCTATTTCATTATGTAATTCAAACACAAAAACAATCTTAATTTCCAATCATGTTCTACGCAATATTATGCTTTAATTTCTATCACACAAGCTTCCTAAAATTTCAATCTAATTTATTATTAAGTTAACAACTCTAAATCTGAGACATGACATGTTCTAGAATTTTATTGTACCTAATCACTAAGACTGAAATATTAAATAAACCTAACACTTAAACACTAATTTAATTTAAATGTTCTGTTAGACTTCATGTGTTTCTCTAAATGTGATTTTTCAAATAACGCGTATGCGCCCCATAATTCCCAGATTTAGAACATTGTTGTCCTTAGCAATAAATTAAAAGAAATTTATGCGCTAATAAAACATTCACACATGTGTGCCTTATTTGAAGAATCACCATCACAAAACATTGAACATCGATCTAAACAGAATTAAAATACAATAAATTTAAACAAACTAGAAGTAAAGACAATCAAATAACATAAACTAAAACAAATTAAATAAAATAACTAAAGTAACAAAATTAAATAAACTAACTAATATAAAAGAAAATCAATAATAAACCTAAAAATCTTGGATTGCCTTCCAAGTAGCGCTTGTTTAACGTCACTTAGCTTTGACGCAAAATCCTCAGGTTTCAGGTGAAATTAGTGGTATAGAAACATTGTTCCTATCCACTTTCCCTCCATAATATAATTTTAACCTACACCCATTAACCTTAAAGGGCCTCTCAGCATCTAGAGGGGAAATCTCAATAGTTCCATAGGGAAACACATTCTTTACCACAAACGGGCCAGACCAACGAGATTTGAGTTTACCTGGAAATAGCCTCAATCGAGAATTGTATAGTAATACTGTTGTCCTGGCTCAAACTCTTTTGGATGGATCTTTTTATCATGCCATCTCTTGGTCTTTTCCTTGTAAATTCTAGCATTCTCATAAGCTGCACATCTAAACTCATCAAGCTCATTCAATTGTAATAATCGCTTTTCACTAGCTTTAGAGAGTTCAAAATTTAAAAACTTAGTAGCCCACAAGGCTTTATGTTCTAACTCAACAGGGAGATGACAAGGCTTACCGTACACCAGTTGGAATGGTGACATACCTATTGGAGTTTTGAAAGCTGTTCTGTATGCCCAAAGTGCATCATGAAGCTTCAATGCCCAGTCCTTCTAGCATTCCCCACTGTTTTCTCCAATATTCTCTTTAGCTCTCTGTTGAAAATCTCCACTTGCTCACTCGTTTGAGGATGATAAGGTGTAGCTATTCTGTGTCTAACTCCATATTTACTAAGCAAGGTTTCAAACTGCTTGTTGCAAAAATGCGTGCCTCCATCACTGATGATAGCTCGAGGAACTCCAAATCGGGTGAATATATTCTTTCTCAAGAAAAAAACAACCACCTTTGCATCATTGGTAGGCAAAGCAACAACTTCCACCCACTTAGACACATAATCCACAGCAACCAAGATGTATTGGTTGGAATATGACTTAGGAAAGGGTCTCATAAAGTCAATTCCCCAAACATCGAATAACTCCACCTCTTGGATATTATTGAGTGGCATTTCGTCCTTACGAGATATGTTTCCTATTCTCTGACATTTATCACACTTCTCCACAAAGTCTCGTGCATCTTTGAAAATTGTAGGCCAGTAATAACCACTTTACAATACTTTATGGGCTGTCCTATTACTTCCAAAGTGTCCTCCATAATCAGAAGAATGACAATGCCAAAGAATCTTAGGCATTTTAGTCTCATCTGCACATCTGCGAATAACACCGTCAGTACAATTAAAATAAAGGAATGGGTTATCCTAGTAGTACCTCCTTGCATCATGGAAAAATTTCTTTTTCTGCTGCCAAGTAAGATCTTCAGGTATTATTCCCACAGCTTTGTAATTTGCCATTTCTGCAAACCATGGGCCAAGCTGAACTGTCATCACTTGCTCATTAGGAAAAGATTCATTAATTTCTAGCTCTGGTCCATCTTGCAAATTTTTGTCTTGAATCCTAGATAGATGATCAGCAACTTTATTTTCTACTCCAGCTTTATCTCTAATTTCTAGGTTGAATTCCTGAAACAATAACATCCATCGCAGCAAGTGTGGCTTTGCATCCTGCTTAGTCATTAAATACTTAAGTGCATCATGGTCAGTAAATATAATAACTTTAGAACCTATTAAATAAGATCTAAATTTATCTAATGCATATACTACTGCTAACATTTCTTTTTCAGTTGTGGCATAATTAATTTGTGCCTCATTTAAAACCTTACTAGCATAGTATATAACATGTAACATTTTATTTTTCCTCTTACCAAGTACAGCACCAATGGCATATGCACTTGCATCACACATTAATTCAAAAGGTAAATTCCAATTAGGTGTTGTCAAAACAGGTGCAGTAGTAAGTTTCTCTTTTAACAAATTAAATGCATTACAACAAACTTCATCAAAGAGAAATTCATTTTCTTTAGATAAAAGTTGACTAAGAGGTTTTGCAATTTTCGAAAAATCTTTAATGAACCTCCTATAAAAGCCTGCATGACCTAAAAAACTTCGCACCCCATTAACATTAATGAGAGGTGGCAGTTTTTCAATCAATAGTAATTTAGCTTTATCAACTTCTATGCCTTTCCCGGAAATTTTATGACCTAAAACAATTCCCTCACATACCATGAAATGACATTTTTCCCAATTCAAAACAAGGTTGGTTTCTTGACATCTTTTTAATACTTTAGCTAAATTAACTAAACATGAATCAAAGCAAGAACCAAAAACTGAAAAGTCATCCATGAAAACTTCTAAACCTTTTTCTACCATATTAGAGAAAATAGAGAGCATACACCTTTGAAATGTAGTCGGTGCATTGCAAAGACCGAATGACATTCTTCTATAAGCAAAAACTCCAAAAGGGCAAGTGAAGGCTGTCTTCTCTTGATCTTCAGGTGCCACTGGGATTTGGTTGTAGCCAGAATATCCATCAAGGAAGCAATAGTAAGCATGGCCTGCCAATCTTTCTAGCATTTAATCAATGAAAGGAAGTGGAAAGTGATCCTTTCTAGTGACATCATTCAATCTTCTGTAATCTACACACATCCTCCATCCCGTGATAGTTCAAGTTGGAATTAATTCATTGTTGTCATTCTGAACTACCGTTATTCCACCTTTCTTTGGAACAGTTTGAACTGGACTCACCCATGCAGTGTCTGAAATTGGATAAATCATTCATGCATCCAGCAACTTCACAACTTCTTTTCTAACCACCTCTTTCATGGTAGGGTTAAGTCTTCTCTGAGGTTGCCTCACTGCCTCACTGGTTTTATGTCATCTTCTATCAATATTTTATGAGTGCAAAAAGAACGATTAATATCCTTCAAATTAGAGATAGACCACCCAATAGCAGTCTTGTGTTCCTTGAGTATCTTGATTAATTTCTCTTCTTCATCTCTAGACAATGCCTTATTAATAATAACAGGATATGTCTTTTCTTCACCCAAAAACACATACTTTAAATTTTCAGGCAGTTCTTTCAGCTCTAATTTTGGTGCTTCACTTGTGATATCAGTCTCTTTCTTTTCTAGCACCTCCATTACAACTTTCAGCTCTCCTGGTGAAGTGTCTTTGTCTCTAATCTCCATCTCCTCTGCAAGTTCTTGATCAATAGATTTCTCTGTATGCACTATAGTATCTAACACGTCAATTCTAAAACAATCATCTTTGTCAATAGGATTTTTCATAGCATCAAATACATTAAAAATTATGGATTCATCAAACATCCTAAGTTCTAATTTTCCTTGTGCTACATCAATTATAGCTCTAGCCATAGCCAAAAATGGCTTACCTAAAAGAATAGTTATTTCACTTTCTTCCATATCTAAAACTATAAAATCAGCAGGAAAAATAAATTTATCAACCTTTACCAAAATATCTTCAATGACTCTACTCGATTTCCTCAATGATCGATCTGCAAGTTGAAGAGACACCATAGTAGGCTTCAACTCCATAATCCCTAAAGACTTGCATACTGATAAAGGCATTAAGTTGATACTTGCTCCAAGGTCACATAGTGCTTTTCCCACATTGATATTACCTATGGCAATGGGAATATTGAAACTCCCTGGATCTCGAAGCTTAGGAGGAACTCTCTTTTGAATGATAGCACTGCACTCTTCAGTAAGCACAACTGTTTCACATTCCTGCAACTTATGCTTTCTAGACAATAAATCCTTCCTAAATTTAGCATAGTTAGGCATGTTAGCTAAAGCTTCAACAAAAGGAATATTAATATGTAATTTTTTAAACATTTATAAAAATTTAGCATACTGTTTCTTTTGAGCTTGTTGCTTCAACTTCATTGGATATGGTGGTTTCTCAAAATGAGAGAAATCCATTACCTTCTTAGGATTTTCAACAGCTGGCTCCTTTTCCTTGTGTGCTAGTGTCTCCACTTCTACTTCCTGCTTACCATTTTGATTTGTTTCAGCTTCATCTCCGGCCTTTTTCTACACTGTATTGATCTTCTCTTCAGGTGTGATTACAGTTCCTCTCCTTGTAGTGATTGCTTTAGCCTGCTCTCTTGGATTGACTATTGTGTCACTAGGAAACTGCCCTTGCTGTCTTCCTGCAAGTTGCTTTGATAATTGACCAATCTGATTCTCTAAATTTTGGATAGAAGCATCTTGATTTTTGTGATGAGCTTTGGTTTCATTAATGAATGCATCGGTAGCTTGAATATGCTCATTAGTAGTATTTGACAGCTGTAGCATAGCCTTCTCCAATTCAGATGACTCCTTAGGTGGAATAGGTGGAGGTTGTAAATAATTATTAGATTTGTAATCTAATCCTCCTCCTTGGAAACTCCTCTGAAAATTATTCCCCACAGAAAAATTCTGATTTCTCTGAAAATTCTGTTGAGGTCTCTGATCTTGCCAAACACCATTTACCTGAACTGGATCTGCTCCTATCAGAGTGGGACATTCGTTAGATTCGTGCTCTCCTTGGCAATATTCACATATAGCTGATTGTGCTCTGATTGATGAAGCTTGAGCTGCAGAAACTTGGAGCTTATCAAATTTCTCATTGAGCTTAGCCAACTGCTGTGATAAAAGCTTCAGTTCAGCTAGCATCGCATCACTGCTCCCCAACTGAATAACCTCACGTTTAGGCTGAATTGCCACGCTTTCATTCTCGTTTGTGGCCAAAGAATCAATCAACTCATAAGTTTGAGCTGCTGTCTTCAATCTGATTGAGCCTCCAGTTGCAACATTTACAATCATTCTGGATTCAGGTGTCATTCCATTGAAGAAAATGCGCACCTTCTTCCTAACTGGCATGTCATATTGAGAGCACTTTCTGATCAATTCTTGGAAACGATTCCAAGCTGCACACAATGTCTCCCTTCCATTCTGAGTAAAATTAGTTATTTCATTCACTAATCGATTATATTTTTCCATGGAGAAATATTGTGGGAAGAATTTTGCAGCTAGCTCTTCCCAAGTAGTGATACTGTTTGAAGTTTGTCTATCTAGCCACCGGAGAACTTTTCCTTTAACAGCAAAAGGAAATAATCTTAGCCTAATTGCGTCATCTGTCACCCCTTGATGTCTAATGGTGTCACAGATCCTTAGAAATCTGTCAACAAAATCATGTGGATCTTCATCATCTTCTCCACCAAACTGGCTTCGTTCCACCAAATTAATTAAGGATGGATGAATGTCAAAATTGTTGGCTTCAATTGGTGGCCTGACAATACTAGATGTTGGCCTAGTAAAGAGTGGAGCAAGGATGTCCTCCATCAATTCATCTTCAGGCCTTGGATGATTATTAACTCTGTCAGCCATCTCTGATTCTAATTCAAGTGGTGAATTAGAATTTTCTGCTTTCCGTCTTTGTTTGGCTAGCTTCTTGTTCCTATTTGCAGTCTTCTCTATTTCTGGATCGTACTGTAAATTCACAGGATTAACTATACCTCGCATAAACTAAAAAAACATATTAGTAACACAAAGAATTCCAATATTAAAGATTAAAAGTTACTAATAAATCAGCGTATTCAATCCCTGGCAACGACGCCAAAAACTTGTTGCGGATTCGGCAAGTGTACCGATCGTTCCAAGTAATAAATTGATAAGTAGAGTATCGTATTCACAGGGATTGAGTCACCAAATTTATCACAACTATTATCTTTAAATTGGATGAAGAAGAATTAATAAGATTGAGTTTCAATATTTTGATATGATGAAATTAAATAATAAAACTAAGAATTAATAAGAATTCAAAAACAACAATATTTGGATTTTTGGGAAATTATGAGAAAGAATTGTAGCTAAGACACACAAACCGTTTGATCCCAACTTATCTAATTAGATTGATTACTACATTCAATTATACTAATTATTCAGATAATGTATTTTTCCGTTAAACTAGTTAAATCCTAATTCCTTAGTGACTTTAACCCTTTAATCAAATCAAAACCCTAATTCCTTAGTGAACCCTAACCCTCAGAACTTTATCAAAGTGATCAATTTCAATAAAGATATATAATTCATACAACACAAGGTGAAACAAAACAATTTAGCATAAAAGAATTATAGAATTCAATCCAACATCAAAGAAGTTCATGGTGACCTTAACTACAAAGAAGAGGATTAGCTAGACATAGTTATGTTTAGCCTTGATAAAAATAGATAAAAGTGGATCAAGAATCTTAAAGAAGAAGAATAATAATCAAACCCCTCAATCTTGAATCTCAATCTTCTTGACCTAACTTTAATCCTTCCAGAATGCTTCTCCTTCTTGTTTTTGCTGTGCAAGTCTGTCTTTGTAAGTGTCTCTATGTCTCCGTGTGTTTCTTTTGGCCTCCTAAGTCCCTATTTATAATTAGGGTGTGAAAATCTTCTCTTATCTTTTATCTTTAATCAAAATCTTCTATTATCTTTGTGAAATCTTTAATCAAAATATTCTCTTATCTTATCTTTGTGAAATCTTTAATCAAAATCTTGAAATCCAGATGCTTCTTGATTTTGTTTTCTTTTCTTCTTTTCTTGGTTTCCTGCCATAAAAATTCAAAGAATAAGTAATAAAGATAAAATAATGAAAACTTTCACTTATATTAGCATGTATTGCTCAATTATTATTAATTTCTTGATTCTTTTAGCTTGAAAAATACTATATGCTAGAAGCATATCAGTGCCCTACGTGCATATAACTATCAGCTCCACATTTGTGATGTTTTGTCGGATGCTGGATAGAATTTAAATGGGGTCTTATACATATCTTCCTAGTTAGCAGAGGAACCAGATCCGGAGTGCGAGTGTTCCCACTATCAGATCTGGTGAGGATACGTTTAGTTGGGTTGGTCACTGCTCTGGGAGATATACAACCAACTCGGCCACCAAATTGTTACTGCATCTTAGTAATCCCTATTCTAATCCAATTTGGGAAAGGATTTGGCGTGTGATTACTCAGGAGAAGCTCAGATTTTTCCTTTGGCAGCTTCTTCATGAAGCCTTTCCCACTAATGATAAGAGGCTTCGTTGTAATCTTTCGACTTCTGGTGCTTGCACGAGGTGTTAAGTTCCTATATATTTAGGACAACTTCCATGTTCTAAGGGATTGTCCTCATTCGCGAGAATTATGGTTAAGGATGGGTATTAATTCTATGACTCTCCTTACCTGTGCCAATAGAGTTTCATGGGTAAATCATATCCTGTCTCATAAGGATGTGTATCTTTTTGTGGCAATCATTTGGCGGGCTTGATTGTGGAGAAACAATGTTATTTTTTCAGATCAACATTGGGACATTCATTATATCTGTAGACGTGTTCGAGAAATGTCGGTTGATTGTCTATCCTGGGGAGCTAAAACATATAGATGGAGTTCCAACTGGTCTCCTCCGAATCATCCCTATGTTAAACTTATTGCTCATGAGAGTTTTGTTCCAGATACGGGTTTGATGGGAGTTGGTGGGGAAGTGGCAATTTGGCTTTTCGAAAGCAATGGGTTTTGGTGCCCATGTGCTTGCTGAAATTCTAACCATGAAGCACAGGCTCAGTTGTTGCTGGGATTTGGATGCTCAGAGGATTATTTGTGAATCTGATAATACCGAGTGATTGGACTGTTGGTGAGGACGTAGTCTCATTGAATGTCTATTAGAATCAGTTGTTTGAAGTTCATGAGCTGTTGGGAAGGAATTGAGATTACAATATGGCGTTTGTTCTTCGAGAAGCTAATGGAGTTGCTGATACGTTGGCCCGTGGGGGAGCTGAGAGCCTTCATTGGGAGCACAATTGGAAGTATCCCCCCGGATGGTGTCCTTTTTGCTTTAAAGAAGGATGCTTGTTAGTTTGTTTTCTTTGCTTTCTTTTTATTCTCCCGTACAAAAAATAATAATATGATTTATATATTAAAATTTGTTAATTATAAATTTATTTATATAAAAAAAATTAAATACTAGTTACTTTTTTAAAAGTAAACACTAGTTCCTTACATTTAGGAAAATTAGATTTTGGTGTAGAAGTATGTGTATTTTGGGTAAATAGACTTCGTCTTTTAATGGGTAGAGCACTCACATATTTTTTTTTAAGATAAAAATTCAATTTTTTGTCTCTAAAAATAAAAAAAAAAAGTGTAACAAATTCATTGATATGTTGAGTTACATTCATTACCATCAATCAAATAGTTTACGTGACACATTCACATTCAGTGACGAATTTGTATATGCTTTATCCAAAATATAATTTAATTTTCATCTTTTCCCTTTTTTTAGTTGTTGCAAACATAACATTATAATAATACTAAAAAAAAACAAACATAAGTTAGAATAAACATAATAATAAGCATAATATTGATGAATAAACATACTTTATCTGTTGTTCTGAAATTTTTATTTTAAAGTGACAAAATCAAGTTTGGTTTCATTTTTTTATAAATATTAACTTAATGATTGTGCATTTTTGTTAGAATCTCATATTTTGAATAAGATAGTATCACATTAGAAATTTTAAAGCAAAAATATGAGACAATACATTATCCAAAATATATGACTCAAACAAATAAAATGTACAACTATTAAGTTAATCCTAACAAAAAAATGAGATTTAACTTGATTTTGTCATTATATAATGTTATTATAATAGAAATTTCCGAGTAATACATATTATACTTATTAATCAATATTGTGCTTATTATTATATTTATTTTAACTTATGCTTATTTTTCTAATTTTTTAAGTGTTTTGTAATTTTATGTTTGTAATGATTAAAAAAAATAAAAAATGAAGATTAAATTATATATTGAGTAAAGTACTGACAAATTCATCTCTAAATGTATTACTTAGACTCTTTCAATTAACAATAAACATGAATTTATTATATTTTTTTCATTTTTATGAACAAAAAATTTTATTTTTATTTCAGAACAAAAAGGATTATTATTTTTTTTTATGTAGAAGTGCATCTGCATGAAATGTTACCCTATTTGATGCGGGAAGGAATTAGTAGTTTGAGGGAGCAACAAATGAGAAATCTAAACATTTTTTAGTAGATTTAAACTTCACGAAATCATAAATTTCAAGTTGTAAAATCCAGTATATGCTCTCCACAGAACTCGTGTGTGTTTTAATTTTGTTCGTGAACCGTACAATTGCGTGTTTCCACTTTTGCTAGGTACGTATACGTATGGATTGGATTCTCTTTACAGCAATCAGCCAGCACCGCATACACTACATTACAGGTGGCTCAAGTTTGGACTTCGGTATCCACTATCCAGTCCAACTACGTCTACACATCCTCTTCTAATACTGTACCCGGGCCTGCTGCATATATAGTTGAAATTGTAAAGAAAAAAAAGATATAGTCAAAAAAGAAAATACAAGTAAGTTTACACATGAGAGGGTTTGATTGGGCAAAGAGAGAGGGTTTGGTATTTTCGTCGTGGCTTCCAATTTCGGCATATTCTTTCTGCACACGTCTCCGTCCCCAGGCATCACACACCAGACGTGAAAGCATCTTATCAAAGATCCTCTTACCTTTTTCTTTTTTTCTCCTTTCCCCTCTCTCTCTCTCTCTCTCTCTCTCTATATTCTAAAGTAAACTCAACTCACCACCCTGCCTGCCTCCTAATATTTATCTATAAATAATAATAATATTAAGCCGACAGATCCTGAAAACTGGAGATCCCGTGAATCAATCGCTCCTCGACGTAACTAACAACGTCAATCACCTCGTTCACTGTTAAAGATTTTCGTGCACTGTTCACGATTTTCGGGCCAAAACCATGAAGCTTGACAGCTCTAACGGCCAGGCTCCTCTCGCCGCCGATGTTTCGCCGCCGCACGAAGACGCCGCCGAGGAGGAGATATTCGTGCCGCCGCTCAACTTCGCCATGGTCGATAACGGCATTTTTAGGGCTGGCTTTCCCGATTCCGCCAACTTCGGATTCCTGAAATCACTCCGTCTCCGTTCCGTAATGTGAGCTTCATTTTCCGTTCCTTCATTTCTGACTATTGTTGAAGGATCCGTATATGTAATAGTATTTATTTTGGTGCAGGTGTTTGTGCCCTGAACCGTATCCAGAAACGACTTCGGAATTTTTGAAGGCCAACGGAATAAGGCTTTATCAGTTCGGGATCGATGGCTGTAAGGTTTGTATTATTCCTTTTGTGATCACCGTTTCTGAGAATTGAGATGCTTCTTTTTTATGATTATTTTACTTTCCGTTGCCTCACAATTCGCTGGAGTTACTTGATTCGAACCTCTTATATATTTGTATGATACTTTTTCCAATCCAATTTTGTCAGATTTCGTATAATTTTTTAATGTTGGTTTCTATTATTATTTTAATCAGTTGCTGCACAATTCAATTAGTTATTTGAAGACGAGTTCGAATATAATAAGATGTTTGTCAAAATTACTTTGTTAAGATAGCATGAATATCTTGAAGACTTTCTCTTATGATTATAAATGCTCCTTCAAGGTGCTGTGTAAAATCAAAAGCATTTAGGTTGACTAACCGATCGCAAATCACCCAATCAGGAGCATGCATGTGCATGCAACTGTTAATATGGGCTGAGAGGCTGTGTACCTTCACTTGGAGGTCTCAGCGTGGTCCTTTTTACGCCTCATGCTGGTTATTCTATTGCAACAGTTGGTTGTGACGGCTGGAGTAGAGCTGATTTCTGTGCTTTTGGCTTAAAAGTTATTTGAAATGGCTGTATTTAAACGTCCTATGCTAATAGAGAGTATTGGACTTCTATTACATGTTTGTAAGGCTGGCTTCTCTTCAGTTTCAGGCTTAATTCCATTTTGAAAGTGAATTCTTTGATCATGAAAACCTCACAAACTAGAGCAATTGATTGTAACTTTCAATTGAACCAAGTAGGGTACCGCTGGCTAGTACAGTTTTCTGTTTCTCTGAAATCTGAATTTATAGTGAAAGTTCATTTAGATTTTATTGAAAAATCCTTAGGAAAAATTACTTGATTTTACTTCTAGTCTAAGAATTTAGGCTAACTATACTTTGTAATTTCATGTTTTAAATACTGCTCAATTTTTCTTATAAGATTGATAAACTGTTTTGTGGATAAAACTTATTTAAACACATAACTAATCCCCCTCTCTACAAGGTCCTTCCTAGAAAACCAATGTTGATACTTTTGTTTGCTCTTGCACAGTTGCACTGTCAATTGGTTGTCATGTTACCACATTGTTATGGAAAGAAACCATTTCTATAGTACATGTTACTGCTATAATTAAATTAGTTGTTGTTGGTTTTAGCTTGTAATTGTGTTTTTCTTTTCTGTTTTTTTTTTTGCTGTCTTTTGCCATACATCATTTGTAGTTCTATTTATTCCCTTTATTTTCTTCTTCAAGCTAATCTAGGGAAAATTGCAGATTCCCTTTTATCCTAGCTAACATCTCATGATCTTATTGCATTCATGAACAGCAGCCAGCCCTTTGTCCTGTGTTCCAAAACAGATATAGAATCAATTCTTTGCTTCATCCTCTGTCATAAAGCTATTTCAGGATAAGCATACGAATTATTCATTGCCCTCAGCAAAGTCTTGCTTCATTTAAGATGTTTAGCACAAATTAACCTTTTTACCTCCGCCTACCAACAAAACATTTATATTAGCTGTATAATCCACCTCATACTAAAACCAGATTTGGGAACATTAAAAGAGAATCCAGGACTTTCTAGAAAGATGGCTTTAAGATGTTTCAGTTCATATGATTTTGATCTTTATGTCTAGAGTTTGTTCGGCAAAAATTTTGGGATTGAGGAATGACTTACACAACAGAGAAATTTAAACTGATTCTATTTCCTATACATTTTACATGCTATCACACAAGGTGTGTAGCCTGGCCTCCTTAAATGGTACTCCGAGGTAGTCCACGAATCTTTTAGCTTATTTGTCCAGTGCAGACTCTTATTTTCCTTTGACATCAATCATTAGCAGGAGTTTGATGGTGCCTCCTATGCTGGTTTTTTTTTTCCTTCTGAAATCTGTCTTTATGCTCTAGGGATGCATTTATCCCCCTTAAAATTGAATGATAACAATCTCCTTTCCCCATCAATTGCCTTCTTCTGCCTGGTTATTAGGCAAGGCTGGAAAAGCAAAAGATCGAGAATATGATGTTTTAATTGATATCTTGAAAAAAAACATAGTTCTGCAAATTGATTCAAAATTTCAAATTCCGTGGGCAGGAACCCTTTGTCAACATCCCAAATGATACAATTCGTGAAGCTTTGAAAGTAGCCCTCGGTATTACAAAATCTCGAACTTCACTATTCTAATACTACATCTTGTTCACTGATATATTGACCTAATTGGTGCATGTTTTTGCTTTCTCCAGATGTTAGGAATCACCCCCTGCTGATTCATTGTAAACGAGGGAAGGTATACGTCATTTCTCTGTTCTTTGAATCTTTGCTTTATTAATATTTTGAATTATTGATCTCCAATTGTTCAGTGATTTACCATGAACAGCATCGCACTGGTTGTCTTGTGGGATGCATAAGAAGATTGCAGAGGTGGTGTCTATCATCTGTTTTTGATGAGTACCAAAGGTTTGCAGGTGCCAAAGCTAGAGTGTCAGACCAGAGGTTCATCGAATTGTTTGATATCTCTAGTTTGAAGCACCACCCACTGTCATTTTCATGCTCCAAAAAATAGAATCTGAAATAATGGGGTATTCTAGAAAGTTGCTGCTTCCTCCCATGGAATATTTCCATGATGAAGTGAAGTATAATTGACTAGTCGTTTATTTTTCTTCACCGAAAATTAGAGCAGGAACAGTAGAATGTTTAATGAGATATTCTGCTTCCTTACGTATGCTGTGTTGTGGATTGGAATTTGGATAGTAGTGAAGGTGAAGGGGTGGAAATGAGCCTGAGGCTTTACTCGTGAAAAATAAAATAAAAAAATTGCTTACGTTTGGTTCTTTTACTTCGATGAGCCAAATTTTTGGAAGCAACTCATAAAGTGATCAAGTATTTATGTCTTGATAGAAACCCAGAAATTCTTAAGAAAATACCAAGAGAAAAATAGCCAGAAATTAATATTTTTTAAATTTGGTTACTATGATAAATAGCGAAGAGGTAAAATGTATAAAGTCTTTAGCATCATTTTCTTATTTCATGAGCCAAGAAAAGGCAAGAGGGAAAGAGATAATAATTTATGTGTGTAAACCTTTATTGTGTAATATAATTTTCTTAGAAACGCAAAGAAGTAAAGAGAAAATATATATTTTTCCTTTACTTTATATTTTTAGTCATTAAAACAATTTAAAAATTATTATTGTCTAAACCAAGTACACTTTGTTGTGAAAAAAAATACGCAAGTTAAAATGCTTATCTATGGTTAATTTATTTAATATGAACACTATTATTTTAATAATAGTATTTTATATATATTTCATGTACAATTTTTAGTATAAATCATTTTAAATCTGATTTTATGCATGCATTAGAATCCGTTATGAGCCAACACATTTGATCAATTTTGATGTTTAACGAAAAACATCCAGCGACGACCATTATTCACAAAAACAATGGCAAATAAAAATATTAAGAATGTATATATACATAAAATAAGTTACTATACAAACATTGTGCGTCCAGGATCACCTTACTAAATTTCTATAAACAAATAGGATTAATATTGATTGTATATGATTAATTTATTAATGAGTAATAAGGACTAATTATTAATGACTATCTATCCACAAATAACAGAATAATATATAATTTTAACACCCCTCTTAAGCTTAAGCACATATACCATACAAAGTGAGCTTATTACAAATATGATTAACTTGATAGACGCTAAAAGTGATTTGAGTTATGTGATTTCGTTGGATAAACATGACTCGGCGACAACCAATGAAGTCCCATAGTGATGATGAAGATCAATGTAACGTTTGTTGGAGATGTGTCATGCACACTATTTTAAAACTCGAACCTGACCAGCTGATTTGACCGGAAACCGGTCATGTGTCTGATCCAACGCTTCTTAAAAATTGATGCATCTTTAAATTGGCTCAAAACTGTTGAACCAGTCGAAATTCAATGGGTTAATCGATTTCACTTAAAATTATTTTTTTAAAATAAAAAAACTTTCAAAACGACTTCGTTTTGTTTGTTTTTAAAAAGTAATAACATAACGTATAACACTTTTAAGTGAAGTTTATATTTTATTATTATCAATTTATACACATTATGTATTTTTTGTTCAATATTACTAGGATATTATATTAAAATATTTAATTAAGATCGATTCGATCTCAGTTGAAATATTGATCCTTGAACCAATGTCTTCACCGATTGGATGATCAGTTTGATTATGAGAACATTGGTCACACATCATGTGTGTGAACTTCACATGTGAGGGTCCTTCGTAGGGTTTCGCATGGCGATGTTTTGAGTTGGTTACACATGTGGATGACGTGACAGTCTTCTACGATGATGATGGACACTTTTCACTCATGAAAAAAATAAAAAAGGTCCATCGAAGATGCCTTGAGGTAGAGGGAGGGAGAGAAGACCAATGCAACACTGGTTAAAGATGCGTCATGTATCATGTGCATGAACTTCTCGCTCTGGAAAACGACACTGCATGGACTTGTTGTTGAGGTATGTTTAGTTGGCTACGCACTTAGATAACATGACATTCTTGAAGGGTCTTGATGCATACCAACAAGAGGATGACACACTAGCTACCAAACATACCCAAAATAAAATCAATATTAATTACACATGATCAACCTAATACTAAATAATAAGGATTAAATCAATAATTATTATCTAACTATAAATAACATAATAGTATTTATGCTTAACAAGCATAACAGAATAATATATAATTATAAATATGATGTTAAAATAAAATGTAATTTTTAAAGTGAAAATAGTAATAAATCATATCTTACCAAGTATTCTTTTTCTTTCTCCTTTCCCTTAAAATCCAAATAAATCAAAAGTGGTGTGCATCGGAGGATGATTGTGTTACAGCATTTTTTCTTGTCAAATCACTACGTTTAATTTCTTCACAAGGGATTCCTGAGTGGGGAAAATGATTAAGGGTGAAACAACAAGCAATACCAAAGGATATGTGAAGAAACCAATAAGAAATGTAGTCTGAATAACTTGTCTTATTCAAAAACATAAAACTTAAAGATTTATAAAAAAAAATAATAGAAAAGTATAACTCACCAGCAAGTTCTTGTATGAATAAAAGCTATTGGTATCCGTCCTCGGATAGCTAATCACACCAACTTGATAAAGCTTCTGTACAAGCTATAAATAAAATAAATAGGTCAAACTAAACAGAATGAAAGAGTTGGAACTTGAAATAAACATAACTGGTCAGTACAAAGCACAAACAGATAGTAACTTAACTTTCTTTCATTGTTTATTCAGAACTAAAATTTAAAAATTTGGAAACTCTTTTTAAAAGATCAAATGTAGTTAAAGGAGCTGACTTCTCGTGCTTCTTATGTATGACACCTGTGACCTGAACAGTGTGATGAAAAAAAAAATAAAAACTACTTTGAATTCAGCGTATGTTCAATCACAAGCTTTGAGGAACACTCACCCTTGCACATGAATTTGATTGGCAGTCATGATATACACCAATTGCAGAACTCTGATTCATAGATCCCGACTGTGAATTCAGATTACATAAGCCGCAGTTAGAAGCACACAAGAATAACAAATGTACCAAAAGCTTCGTAACTAACCACGAGGTGAAATAAGTAGTGACTTTCTGATCCTAATCGATCCCGTTTCTTGTGAGCACAATTCAGGGACCAAGTCTTTTTTGGATTATGTGTTTGTCGTTTGTTATAACTTTCTATAACAAATCTTAATGTTGGAATCTGTAGTAAAAAATGAAATTAGTAATTACCTTGTTAGGTTAAAAAAACACACAATATACAGTTATATACGTAAGCGCACGAAACAAAGGGTCAAAAAGTAGGTTGTCGTCACTACGAGGAATAATTTGCTTCGAAATTGGGTATAAGAATACCCAATTCAAAGATCCAATTCCTACAGAAAAAATAATATTCATTCATCACTCCCACAAAACGGCAAATATCAAATAATCAAAAAACTCAGTTTTATAAGTTAGAAAACGGCTACTACTAACTTGTTGGGCATCCTCGGCAAGAGCAATCAGCTATGTTCCTCCCCAAAGTCCTTGAGATGACATCATTCAACACTTTAAAAATATCTCTACTAAAATAAGCAACGACAAAATTACAAAAAAAAATTGAAAGCAAAATCATTCAAAATAGAATTATACAAAGTAATAATTGTTGGACTTTCCTAATTCCGTGAAACCAACTTAATCTTTTTTTTTTAATTTCCTGATTTAACGAAATTGATCTGTTTTTTTAATGAATTTCCATTGCTATTTTTGAAGAAGAACCATTTTCAAGTGTAGTCTATTTTCTGTCTACTTTCAACTCACGTTGAACAACGTTCATCAAATAACTTTTAACAACAACCCATTATTTTATCCCAAAATCTTATCTACATCGACGTTCACTCTACAGATGTTGAACTCTATAATTGACAGAGTTCTATAATAGAACTATGATGTTTACTTTGTCTAAGTAAACAACAACTCTATACATTGTAAAGAAATTCCTCAATGATTTTAATATTGTCCTGAATGACAACTCTATGCACAGGTGAATCGTAAAGAAATTCCTCATTTGAATATTTTCATTCACGGTATATCAGCAAGATTGTACTCAAAAGTAATGATAAGTATGTATTGCCTTGGGAGATCGGATCCATTGATTCAGGTGCAGGTTGCGGTTCTAGAGAGAAATTTTGATACCTTCTCAACTTCAAGTTTTTCTGCGATGTTGAGCATCTTCATGCTCTTCATGGTGACCTAGCCCTTGCCTCCTCCACATATGATGTTGCGACAGAGACCCAGACTCGATCATGTGGTTGCAAAACGAAGTCTCCGCTTAGAGTTCCTACCGCCAATGTAGTCATGGATGACGTTGTATAGGAAGTACGTAAACGAACATATATTTTTACTTTATTCTCGTATTATAATTTTAATCGTTCATATTCTTTATGTAAATTGCTAAATTCTATGTTAAGTATTATGTTAATTAGCTATATTAAAGGGATTACTTATAATTCTTAATGATAGTATTATTAGTTTTTAATTTTGACATTTTCATTCTTTTTTTAACGTAAAAATTAATATATTTTTGTAAATCGGCATCCCTTTAATTAAAAATTATATTCATTAATTTAAAATATTAAAGTGTTTATATTAAATTTAATTTTAAATAAGATTTATTATTTTATGAAGGTAAAATATGTTTTTATTCTGTTAACCATTCAAGATTTTTATAAGTTTTCTCAATAACATGACAATTAATTTTTGGCAAAAATATTTTAAATGATTTTGATTTTTGCCATAAAAAATTATTTGGTGAAACATTTAAAATATCCTAAACCATTTGTTTGACGACCAAAAATAGCTAGAAATTACTTTGCTTCAATTTCAAATATTTACCCTCTTTAAACTCCACACAAAACCACATTTTACTTCATCAAACAAAACCATACCTTCTCACAATCGTAAATTTGGTTGATAATGTAAAGAGGTTTTTTAGGCTTATTACTATTGCAAGCCTATAACTGTCTATATGATCAAGGATTGTGACAATATTGCAATTGCAACTAACTTGAAAGTCTTCTTTATACACCTTTTGTTCATTTAAGAAGCTTTCTCACTTTAGATGAATAGATTTGAAATTGCGTAATTCTGATATGAGATACTGTTTTAAGCTTTTGATGTCAGGACTGGACGCTTCATGTAAAACATTACAGAACCATGACATGGTTGAAGAGCATGCCCAATGATCGATCAAAATAAATGCTTTGATAGGAAAATGTTTAAGTCTCCAAGTTGATCATTGTATGTTTGACTTAATGCCGCATCATGCATCCTCCTTTAGATATGCAAAAGAACAATTTTCACTATCAGGAAAATGACTGTGTTATTTTCACGTCAATGACTAAGAAAAACTCTCATTATTAATTAATTCCGAGATTATAACTATATTTAGATAAATTTCTCTAAAAATACTTTTAAAAAAAGAAAACAATAAAAAATAAATAAATTTTTACATAAACAAAACTAAACTCTCAATTATTAATTTTTAGAAATTCATTAATATAACTCTTATAGAGAATGAGATGATATTTATAAATTAAATAATAAAAAACTCATTTTAATTTAAAAAAACTCATTTTATTATTTTTCTTCTAAAATAACTTCTAAAAAAAACTTACATCTAAACAAACATTGTATCTTTATTTTTTGTTTTAAATAACTTATTAAGGAATCCTTAAATTGATGTGATTTTCTTCAAGAAACCTATTGCCTCAATAGCAAAATTACTTTTGAATTGTCATTTTTTAATCGATTAATTCCCATTTTTGTTAATCAATTAATTCTAAGAGTACATCTTTTTTTTTTTTTACTATAATAAGAGTACATCTTTATTCTTTGTTTTTCATACAAAAAGTTGTTACCGAGTATCTTATGCACAGTAATATGATCATTGTTCCATCACTCCTGTGCAGTTGAATACACCTAATACCCATAAAAGTAACAATGGTCTCAATTCTCAAACTCAGCAAGAAACGTTTCAAACGATACTCTTTGTCCTATAAAGCAAGCAATTATGACTACCATAATCAAACCAAACGTACTAAGCAATTAAGGCCACAAGTGCATCAGTGTTTGAACAGAGTCCGCATGCATATGAAACTCCATTGGGTTCAAAGTGAAGAAATTTTAAACACTTACACGTCCTCTGCACCTATATATATATATATATATATAAACACTTGACTTTTCAATCCAAAGAATTCACGGAAACACCAAAACAATAAATCGGGCGGAGAAAAATAAGGAAAACAAAAACGAAATGTAGACGAGGAACAATCGATTCGCCAATCACAGAAAGGGCGACCGAAACGATGACTCGCCCGTTAGGTTTGTTATACCTCAATGTTCAAACGATGGCAGAGACACTTTCAACAGTCTCTTCATTCTCATAGAAACCATCGAGGCCTTTCTTTTCTTTTCCACGAAAATTAAAAACAAACAATTGAAATTCACATCATAAATAATCGCCTAACCCTGTTTTTCTTCTCCGCCGTCGACATGTTATTGAGATGGAGACTGAGGGATTGATAATCTTAGGCGCAATTTATAGAGGGGTGAATTCAATATAAACCCTAACCACTGGACAAAATTGCCCCGCCCCCTTCGCTTATTTACGAAAATACCTCTAAACCCTTAATAATAGAAGGTCAACAAACAACAAGAGATGAGAATAGATCAGAGGGTTGAGGATGCCGAAGATACGGTAGACCTACCTACATCTGATAAGAACCTTAACTATCTAGGGTTTCAGAGACGCCGAGTGTGATTGCGAGTTCTCTTCCACTGCCACTTCTTCTAGACTAAGTTACCATCCATACCACCTTTTCTTTAATATTTAATCACATAAGCACGCTATCTTCTTCTAGACTCTTCCACTGCCACTTGCTGTCCAATTTTTCATTTCGTGCGGCTTCTCACTGGTAAGTGTAACTCTCTTTCTCCCATCTATCTGTTAATCTGGACTTAGATTCATTGCAACGATAATTTTAGTTTTTGTGGATTTGAATTTGAGCAAAATAATTGCGCGTAGGGAGAACAATAATATGGGGAAATCAGGGGGTAGAAGAAAGAAGGGTGGTTCCAACTCCAACCAAGTTGGTGGCGTTGATAATTCGGGTTCAGGTGCGGCAGCCCCAACGGCTAACGGTGGGGTGGAGGTGAAGAAGGCGAATGAGCTGAAAGAAGAAGGGAATAGGAGGTTTCAGAATAAGGACTATGCGGGTGCTCTTGAGCAATACGAGAGTGCTCTTCGTTTAACCCCCAAATCGCACCCTGACAGAGCCGTTTTCCACAGCAACAGGGCTGCGTGTTTGATACAGATGAAGCCCATTGATTATGAGGCTGTAATTGCGGAGTGCACCATGGCGCTCCAGGTCCAGCCACGCTTTGTCCGGGCACTTCTCCGCCGTGCACGGGCGTTCGAGGCCGTTGGAAAGTATGAAATGGCTGTGCAAGATGTGCAGTTCTTGCTGGCAGCTGATCCTAGTAATCGCGACGCGTTGGAGATTGCCCAGAGATTGAGGACTGCATTGGGGCCGCGCCAGGAGGCCCAGCAGGACCTCCATAGTCGCCCCTCCCCAGCTGCCCTTGGTGCTTCGGCTGTCCGTGGTGCTCCTATTGCTGGATTAGGGCCTTGTTTGCCGGCTCGGCCTGTGTCAAAGAAGGGAGCGCATTCGGCAGTTGGATCTGTTGTGTCGCCCAATAATAACAAGCCAGACAAGTCACAGCCAGTTTTGCCGACTGAAAATGGTTCTGACACCAAGTCCCAGTTGCCAAAACTGGTATTGAAGTCTTCAAATGGTTCTGCAAAGCCTCCTAACCCTAAAAAGGAAGATCACAAGGAACTGTCATCGACCATTCATGGGCAGCGTTCGGAGGTTGCAATTCAGTGGAGACCATTGAAGCTTGTTTATGATCATGACATTAGGCTTGCCCAGATGCCGGTCAATTGCAATTTTAGAGGACTAAGGGATGTAGTAAGCAAAAGGTTTCCTTCATCAAGTTCTGTTCTGATCAAGTATAAGGATTGGGATGGTGATTTGGTTACTATAACCTCTACTGATGAACTCAGACTGGCAGAGTCTAGTGTTGATAGCCATCTCGTGAAAGAACCTGGGGAAGATAAAAGTGATTCTGTAGCAATGCTGAGACTGCATATTGTTGAAGTCAGTCCAGAGCAGGAGCCACCTTTATTGGAAGAAGAGGAAGAAAAACCAGTTGAGAATGAAGGGGGCATGGGAGAAGAGAATGGATCTCATTCTTCTCTCGGCGAATCTGTCTCTGAAGTAGCTGATACCACTGAGGTTGATAAGACTTTGAAGGATACTCCGAAGGAAAAGCCAGGAACCACAGGAGATACTGAATGCAAAGAAGTGGAGATGGATGATTGGTTGTTTGAGTTTGCTCAGCTTTTCCGCTCTCATGTTGGTATTGATCCAGATGCTCATATTGACTTGCATGAGCTTGGGATGGAGCTTTGTTCTGAGGCACTTGAGGAAACAGTTACTAGTGAGGAGGCTCAGGATCTATTTGACAAGGCGGCTTCAAAGTTTCAGGAGGTGGCTGCTTTGGCTTTCTTCAACTGGGGTAATGTTCACATGTGCGCAGCTAGGAAGCGGATTCCCCTGGATGAGTCAACTGGGAAAGAGGTAGTGGCAGAGCAGCTTCAAGTGGCTTATGAATGGGTCAAGGAAAAGTATTCTTTAGCAAGAGAGAAGTATGAGGAAGCACTCTCGATCAAACCAGACTTTTATGAGGGACTGTTGGCTCTGGGGCAGCAACAATTTGAAATGGCTAAACTTCATTGGTCTTTTGCTCTTGCTAAGAAGTTAGATCTATCAGGTTGGGATTCTAAGGAGACACTTCAACTTTTTGACAGTGCAGAGGAGAAGATGAAAGCTGCAACAGATATGTGGGAAAAACTGGAGGAACAGAGGGCAAAAGAGCTAAAGGACTCAAATGCAACCAAGAAAGAAGAATTATTTAGAAGAAGAAAGAAACAAGGTGCTACTGAAGGTGAGTCCTCCGGTGTTGGAGGTCAGGGTGAAATATCTGCAGAAGAAGCTGCTGAGCAAGCAGCTGTCATGAGATCACAAATTCACCTCTTCTGGGGTAATATGCTTTTCGAAAGATCCCAAGTTGAATACAAATTAGGAATGACTGGATGGAAGGAAAACCTGGATGCTGCAACTGAACGCTTTAAGCTCGCAGGAGCTTCTGAGGCAGATGTTTCGATGGTTCTAAAGAATCATTACTCAAATGGAGATGCAAAAGATGGAGATGATAAAAAGGTTGAGAACCCTCCGCACAATAAGACTGTTAAACCAGAGATCAACAAGGCTAATCAAGTATGAGATAAATGGTGTGACTTTGAAATCTCTTTTACATCTGTTCAGTTGAGTTTTGGAAGAAGACTCTGGACAAAGGATATGCTTGACATTCAGAGTTCAGAAGGGATATCTAATTTTTTTGAAATAGAAATTGAAAATTTAGGGTGCCTTAACTAGATGGTTCTGCTTTTCTTTTTCTTTTCTCTGAAGTTCTCAGTGATCTAATGAAGGGAGATTATTTTTTAACATTATTTACACAATCATTTTTGTCCCCCGCTTTGTTGGTATTGCCGGTGCAACATAGTTGAGGTTTGCTTACTGGCTCAAATCTTGACATTTGTTTTGTTAGGTCTTATTTATATGTTGAATGCGTTGCTGGGTGTCTAAGTTATAACTTGAAGTTTGATAGGGTTATGTCTCGAATTTGTTTGGATCATTGACAGAGCTTATGTCATAAGCATTTGAGACAGTGAGTGGAATTGTTGTAATTGGTAGTGGCATTGAAGAAAGTTTATTTTGATAATTTTCACTTTGTAGCTGCCTTATAATATGCTAACATGACTTATAGGAGATTCATTAGTCATTTTCCTAAACTTAGTAAAAACAACACCTTTAATCCTTTTACGGAGTTGCTTTAGAAACTTCATATTAGTGCCCAGAAAAGCATAAGCAAAAGTGAAAAGCAATTATAGCAAAGGAAACAAAAGATGAATTCCTCCAAACCTTGAGCAATTATAGCAAAGTGAAAAGATGAATGCAAAGGTGGTAAGATTTTATTGTACGTTCTTTACTAATTTGGTGATTAGTTCTGATGAGAAACTAGAGGTTAGCAAATCGCCATTGTGGAATTGATTTCACCTGGGCAACCATGCGCAAAGAGTATCCCATGTGACCTGTTTTGCATCGTCCAGCAGCAACATGATTAAGTGCGTCCACATGTAAGATCATTGCAGGCCAATTAACTTGCCAGTTTGTCAAAGGAGTCTGGAATTTTACCACTCAAATGGTTACTGTTTTTTGGAGGGATTCTAGCATATTATTCCCATGCTCAGTGGTGATCTGGCCAAAGAGCTTATTAATATTTAATGCATTCTGTAAGGATGAGAGGGCACCCAACTCACTTGGAGTACAACCACGAGTTGCCATTCATTTGTAGTTTGGTAAAATCGCGAGAGTTTTCCCACTGATATTGGAATATTCCTGAAAATAGAAATGTGAAAGAAAAATGCGAACAATATGCTTTTATGAGTGAAGTTTATTAAAATAAAAAGTCCGTTATGCATGATTTAGTGATTTTTAATAAGTTATGCAGAGTATGTTAAGGATATATTGTTAACAGTTCTCTTTTTTAGAATAATTAGTCAATGAGAACTAAGAGCATTTCTAAAGGTGCACTTAAAGTGCAGGTTTTTAACTCACTCTCCGTGAATCTTACCATGTCATATTGTATTTAAGAACTTTTAACAATTTTTTACTTCAATGGTGTAATTATAACTTAAAATGAGGTTCGCATGTTATCTCACAAAATGTTTTTTTAATCATAAGAACCCGGTTCTCACAGCGAAAGCTACGTTATCCTCTTTCTATGGTAATCTTGAGTAAGAGTATTCTTTTAAACTTAAGAATCTTACCAAAAAAAAAAAAAAAAACTATTGGAGAAGCTCCAAGAAGTTATAAAGTTATAGTCTTAACTTGAAATACACCTAGGAAGTTGTTTGTCTGAGATCAAGTCGTAAGAGCTTCCTGCAATGGAACAGTTCCATAGGCACTCAACCAGAAAGATAATTCGATGAGGCAATAAAATAATCATCAATTGAGAGGTTGCCTATTTAATTTGGTAATCCAGACTAAAAATGACTGTTACAGGTGAAGCATTTGCAAAATTTTGGATTTACTAAACAAATATGAAATATGTATGGCCTATTGAGGCGGACTGATGATTCGGCTTTCGACAGCTTTGAAATACTATTGTGGGATGGTATTTACATTTATTATACTTAAATAGATTGACAAAAAATAATATTGGAACACACTTTGTTTTAGTTTGAACTAGCCATTATTATTTTATAAAAAATATATATAAAAAACAGTTTAAAGACTTTTTTTTGGTTTAAAATTTTAAAAAAATCTTAATGTACAATTTCTTAATTTTTCATCCTATAATTTTTGGGAAATTTTTTTCATTTGCATCATTGTACATTTTTTAAATAATATTTTGTTTAAAAATTTATCATTACATGATGTATTTGTAAAAATATAGAATAAAAAAAAATGAGTGACTCATAATTTTTAAGCTCCACTATTCTCAGTTCTGTTATATATATTATTGCTTTACTATTATTTTCTCCTTCAGCCAATTCAGCCAAATCAACGGTGACAAAACTTATGAACAATGATGTTGAAAAAGGTTTTACAAGCATTGCAAGCTTTATCCTTACAATGTCTGTTAATCCAAGTATGACCTTGAGTGGAGAATAGTATCATTGACGATTGACAAACATATTGGTTGTCACAAATGCATAGGTCAAATTTCTTGGTTGTGTGATTGATGATTGTGTTGTGTGGTGACGTGGGTTTAGATAAGTAAGTATGAATACCTTCCACGTTTTAGCTTATAGCCCTTTGATTACGTTACCATGTTGGTATTTTCCAATTGGTAAAACATGTTGGTACTAAAAAAGTCGGCACGTTTTTTCTGTTGCTCGTAATGAGAATGCATCTGTTGCAAAACCGCAACTTATGAGTGATTCTTGCAATGGGAATGCAAATGCGGTCCTGTCCAAGATTCTTCTCTCTAGTTCGGGACCTGGATTGAGTTAATTCAATTAAAAACAGAATGAAAATGGGTTTTGGTGCCCATAAATTCAATAGACAACCTTACTCATCCTGTCTCCTACGTTGTTTCATTCCCTTCCCTTTTTTTGTTCATGCCTTGCGTGCTCTAATTTTTTGTCAACATATTCAACTGTATACTGAGTAATTTTAGCAGCTTCGGCCGGGAAGTAGGCAGATTAATGGTCCTTCAATCCAGGGCTGGCCCAACAATAAACAAGATTTAAAGTATATTTTAAAAAAATACTTTAAATATGATGGACCTTTTTATTAACATATATTATTTATTTTATTAATGTATGAGTTTTTTTTTACTTTATAAATATTAATAATAATTTTTTTCTTAATAAACCTAAAGTGTAAACTTTAAGTACTTGGGTTTACAGTAATTCAATTCTCATGTATGGTCCCAATTGATCATTTTATCACTAGATGAAATTGTCCATGCAGCTTTTATAAAATCAGAGTAAACATTGAAACATAGTCTATTGTTAGTTCTCGAATCAACTAAATTGACGTACTTTTTTTCTAACTCTTATCGTGATACTGTTGGAAGGCATTCGGGGTTGGTTTTGCAAATCCAACGATTATGCTTTCCTACCTACTTTGAATTCTTAATATTATCAACATTATAGTTTGGTTGCTTTCCAATGTCAAGGGATTGATAATAATTTAATGTACTATTTATTGGGTGCGGTTTGGTTTCTCACAAGGGAACTTAGAATTCACAAGAATTACGTTACCAAGGAGAAAAACCTCAATAAAGCACGGAATTTTCTTTTTAAGAAAATAAAATGTAATGGCGATAGAACTTGACAAGGAAAGAGAAGTTAGAGACTGATTAATGTACCTGTACTGCCTATAACACACCTATTGAACTCACCGGCGGATGCAGGTGAGTGGGTGTCGGGGCGGGCACTTATTCTTCTAAGATTTTTTGTTATTTGTATATATATAATAAATAAATAAAATTTGCCCCCACTAAAAAATAAGTATTGTTCTATAAGATTTTTTTTTTAAAATAATGCATAAAATACAAAATAAAATAAAATAGAGAGAATAAATTGATACTAAATTTATTATTTTATCTTTTTAATTTTCAGGTTTAATTACTATTTTTACTATCTAATTTATTTTTTAGGTTCAACTTAATCATTTTATTTATTTATTTGGTTCAATCTAGTTCTATGATTTTAGATGACACCAATAAAGTATGTGTTTGATCATCGATAAATTAACAAATTTTATTTTTGATCCTTAATAAAATTATTTTTGCGTTGAGTCTCAAATAAAATAAAATAATATTTTGGTCATTGTAATTTTGTTTTAGTCCTTTTTATATATCTATTTTTTCATTTTTGTCCCTATAATATATGTAGATCATTTGTTATTAATCCTTATCAAATATTTTTCAAATGAATTAATACAAATAAACAAAATTTTATAAGGACTAAAATGAAAAAATAAATATATATTAGAAGGACTAAAACAAAATAAATAGAATTAAAAACAAAATTCTAGTTTTATTAGGGATTTAATATATTTTTTATTATTAGAGATTCTAAATAAGATTTGCTAATTTATTATGAACTAAAAATATATTTAAGTTTTTGTAACCAAATTAACATTATTTCTTACTCCAACTAACAAAAAATTCTGCATCCAGGACTGATTTACCTCATAACCCTTATGAAACATAAAAACCATGGATGTATGAGAGGGGAGGGGGGAATGGAAAAAATGTGTTGAATTTTGGATGAAAATGATTATTAACACTTTGACAAGTGTACCAAATTTTTCAAGTGATAATAAAATGGTAAGTTTGAGTATAGAGTTCACATAGAATTTGACTGTACTCAAAGTTTGTATATTTCTAATTTTAAGTGAACAATGATTTAAATTTGATATTTGTCTAATACTAATGCGGAAACATAAAATTCAACATAAATAAAGATAATTAAGCAAACACATTAAAGAGATAGAACATAAACACTTGGGGTAAGTTTTCGGTTGATGCAAAATAGGAAACATGTTGGGGCTCAACCTACCAAAACTACTTTTTGATGCATGTTTGAGATTTTTCACCATTTTACGTTATTCCAAGTATTACCTTCATTTGCTAACCTATCCTAACCATGATCTCTCATGTGAAAGGGCCTAAATTATCTAATTTCACTTTTAATCCCTTAAGAGCTACATCAAATAATTTGCTTTAAGAATAAAGATGCATAATTAAGGCTAAATAATATTATTCTATCCATAGACATGGATTACCAAGATACTTTTTTCAAGTTCTTAGGGAGCAAACATTTTCTAATGCATAAATCCTATAACATATATGTGCATGGGTGATCAAACCATAAACAAGGTAAAAAACTCATAAAATAGACAATAATATCAAAAACATTAAATAGATACTAGAAATCATTACATCAAGAGTGTTTGGTTGCTGAGCCCTAACCAATGGATGATTTAGCCTTTCATTGTCATAAAATGCTTACAAATACAAAAAGGAAACAAGAGGAATGAAAGGAAATGGAGGAAGGGGATCCCAAGTGAATGAATTTTTCCCTCTTCTTCGTGTCCTAGTTCTATTCTATTTGTCCTCTCGAAAGTTAATAATATCATCAGTTCCCTCCTATTTCTCCTTATAATGCATCCTAGTGTCATGGTCTCGTGCTAAGCGCGAGCGCTAAGTGCGTCTTCAGTGTCCTGGATAAGTGACCATGCGCTAAACGAGCTGGTCGCACTGAGCGGACAGCTTCAGACCCTCGATCAACCTTTCATGACCTTGCAGTGAAATACTACAAAAAATATAACCAACATCTTATAAATCAATTAATTTTAGCATCTGCTGGATAAGAACTCAGAAGAAACTAATCCTATGTTTTAATCACAAAAAAAAGTATTAAACAAGGAAAAGATGATATAATTGTTATGTAAATTTATATGTAACTTTATGTATTCATAGTAATTATCAATAATCCATAAAAATAAAAAAAAGTTAACAAATGTTGTTACAATACTGATTAAGGAATAAAATATAAAGTTTTATATGAAAAATATTATTCATACTCTTCACCTAATTTCATATATAATATTACCATATTTTTTTAAATACAAAACCCTTTTATTTACTAATTTTTAATGGTACTAGTTGGGATTATTTGGTTCAAAGATGATGGGAAAAGGAGAGAATAAAAATCTTGATTAACCATTCTGTTTGGCTTAGAGAAATGCGGGAATTTTTTTTTTATAATCGGGGGAAATGATTTTAATGAAAGGGAGGAGAAATATTCTTTTTCCTATTTAATTAATAAGGAAATGAGGGAATTTTAAAAATTAATTTACTTTTATATGACTATAATTTTAGATTTTAAAACCAAAACAAAAATGTTTTAATAAATACACTGGAAATATATTTTGTTCCTCTCCATTCCTTTGCCATAGAAATAACTAATTAATGACTTTTACGAATAAAAACTAATAAATGACCTAAATAAATATGTGACAGTTACTTTTTTCTTAGGTTGCCCACTTGGTAAATTCTCCAAATGTTTATATCCAACATATCCCGACTGTGTGATGAGATGATCTAAGTACATATTTGAGTTTTTCTTTCCTTTCTTTTTAATTCAATTCATATGAATATTGAAGTTTGACCCAATTTTTTTATTTCAAATGTTAATTTTTGTTAGAATGTTCGTGAAAGGGATTCAAATCCAATTTCCTAAAATACATCCATGTAAGAAATGCTTATGGAGAGTCGTCAAACTAATTTTTTGAAGAAATGTCGAATTACAAGAATCATACGATATCTTCCATTTCACAAACCAAAATAGAAAAGGAAAAACAAAACCTCCACTAGTTGTTATGAAAGGTACTAGTTTTAGGCACTTCATAACATTAAGGTGCTGGTAGGATATGTCGATAGGTAGGTAATTTATTTATTTTTATATTGTATGACAAGAATATTTCAAAGCATAATAAGCCAAAGAAGAATCATGAGAGAGAGAAAGAGTTCCTTGTAAAATGGCTAAGATCGGGTTACTTTCTAATAAAAGAAGTGCATCAATACTTGACACCAACTTAACCATCACATACATTACACAAATAAACTACCATATCAAGCTAATGTTTTATTTTTGAACTAAATATTAGATTTGTGCTACACATGCTGCATAACGGCGCATCCATAGCAAAGAAAGATACCAGTAATCTTAGTAAACATATATATTATAATTAATATAATGCTTCAATCTGAGGCTTAGACCGTTGCTATGGGGCCTAAATTAATGTTGGATGACTCCGTGGCCTTCATAGCTTCAAATCTTGGTTCTTTGGCCTGGAATTTAAGGCCAGCATAGAGCTTCATGTAATCATCAAAAACAAACTTGGGATAAACTTGGCTAGTCTCATCTTCCTTCACCAAGGCTGGTGCTGGAGCGATCAATGCATCATTGCCTGGATTGTAAAACGAGGCTATGGACATTCTGTTACCATCCGTTTGAGTAATCACACGGTGCATCACACTCTTGTATTTGCCATTGGTGATGACCTGTTTTGAGCAAAAACAACAAGCTGTTAATGAAGAAAGTTAATGTTACATACATTTTTTGCCCCAAGTTATGCTATTTACTGTCACCTTTTCTTTGAATATGTCATTTTAAAAGTTTGTGTATTATCAATCAAGTCAGAAAATATTTTTAATATAATTTTTAGCATAATTATTACTCATTTCGTATCTGATTATAAAATTCTTTTTTAATATTTATCTGTTTTTTTATAAGATTATTTTTTAATTTTTAGATACATTAATTATTATTTTCCTACATATTCTTATTTAATTATTCTCTCTCTAAATATTAATTAAAAACAATTAAGTTGATAAAGGGATAAAAAAATAGTAAATTTAAAATGATAATTTAAATAATTGATAGATTTAATGTGAATAACAAAATTAAATATTTTTCTTGAAGATCATTTCAATAATTGAAATGATCTAATAATTAAGAATAAAGATGTATAAAATCAACAAATTTTAGCAATTACTTGTGATATGTTACAATATCAATGTATATATTATTTATTGCATGAAATTTTAGCCAAGATGTGAGATTTTGGTAAGGTGAAAAATGATGAGTAAGATTAAGAAAGCAGGGGATGGGTATATATATAAAAATAATATACCTCAAGTTGGTCTCCAAGGTTGATGACAATGGAGTGGCGCATTGGGGGGACATCAATCCAGTGGCCATCCTTGAGGAGCTGCAATCCACTGACCTTGTGATCTTGAAAGAGTAGAATGATGCCACCTGCATCTGTGTGAGCTCTCAGCCCCTTTATCAGCTCTGGCTTCGGACAAGGGGGGTAGTTGCTAACTTTGGTACCAAAATTTGGGCCCTTTGATCCATAGAACACCTTCTTCAGATACCCTTTCTCTAGCCCAAGATTCTCACACAGCAACTCAAGAACTAGCTCTGCCAGTTTCTCCAGTTCCACAGCAAAATCCTTCATTACCTTCCTGAAAAAATATGCCACAAAAATAAATTGGTCTCTGAAATGAAACAAAAAAAAGAATGACTCAAACAAGTGGAAATAGAGGTTTTATTTATTGGTGGTGTGGAGCAAGACCTGTAATCTTCATCAAGATCAGGGATCTCTGAGATGTTAGAGGAAGGAAGATGGCGCAAAAAGAAAGTGCTTTCCCAATCCAAATCATTGATTTCAGATTGAGCAGACTCCAAACCTTTGCTTGCTACCATTTCTTTGAACCTTTGCTCCATACACTTTTTGTAATGCTCTTTTGTCACCCTCTCCACGGTGTCCATCAACTCTAGGGATATCCCATGGTTCAACAACTTAATAAAAGAAAAACAAGGAATATGTTAGCTTGTCATTTTGAAACAAAAACATCAATTAAGGAGAATAGATGTTGTTTAAGAGTACCTCAAAGAAACCCCAGTTCTCACAGGCATCTTTGATTATCTCCATGGTTGCTGATCTCTCTTCATTATTAAGGTTCCCCATGTCAACAACTGGAAAGTTCTCCATTTCTATCCTTTCTCCTTTGTTTTTCTATATATCTCACCCTTAATAGCCTATGTGACTATATGCTGTGAGGAGAGCCATTGTCTGGGGTGCAATTTATAGGCCCCCGGCTTCAGTGAGAGTGCCTAAGAAACAAATTATTTAATTCAAAATTATAAAACAGAAAAGGTTATGCCAAGGTTAGTGCTCTTCATGGGTACCATGATATTAAAATTCTTAAGAAAATCAGTTAAATACATAAAATTTGTTTTCATCTTCCTTAAAACATTATAGGGGCTGTAATTCTATTCTCAGTAGTTGTTTAAAAGACAACTCTTTCTCCTCTTCCTTATAGGTGTTGTTGTATTCTCATAGTTATTTATAATTTAAACATGGAACAATTGATAAATAAGTTTTTCTGTTAAATATATTTATAGTTTGTAAAAAATAATAGAGTCATAATTTGATAATATAAATTCATTTGGTTTTTAGATAAAATATTTCAATGTCATAATTTGATTTTCTTAAAATACACTTAAAAGTATAATTTGTTAAAATAATTTTTTTTATAAAAAAAAGATATACAATTGAACATACTTTATAAAATCTCATATATCATACATGTACGCGCGCAGACAACTATTTAATTGCATACTGTGACATCTTTTGATTCTTGAAATAATTATTATGAGAATCAAATATTTTCAATTGTGTGATAATGTACGTACGATTAAATAGTAACATTTTCCTTTGTTAACGAAGTGTGCAAGGAATAAATATGTGTAATAATATGAAAATCGGTGAACTTGTGAGTTACCCTTTATACTTATCTTCAATTTTATGGGGAAAAAAAATCATCAGTGAACCCAGATATATAGTCTCAAATTTCAATCGAGTGGTAAAGATTAAGTTTATAAAATATTTTTACAAGATCGACTTTATTAACGGTAGGTATGAAGCTGAAATATTTACGGCAAATTATGAAGGGATCATTGTTGTTTTCACCATGTATTTATTCTGTAGTGCCACTTACAAAGAATAAAGAAATTGGGTGGGCAACTTTAATCTGGGGAAAAGGAAAGAGAAAACGGATAAATAATGGGAAACAAAATCTATCTCAAAGTTCTAAAAGACACTGGTGGAGTATGTGCGTGTTCACACCCTGATGGACCATCCCACACTACCATCTTTTGTCACACAGAATGTGGCCATGAATCATGATCCTCCCTCCCTAGGGAGTTTCAGTCATGCATCCTCATTTTTGGTAGGAAATGATGGGACCCTACTTCTTCTTTGGTAGCTCTTCATCCTCTTTTGGTTTCTTCTTCAACTCATGACCCAACCCCACATCCACAGCTCCCACCGCATTAATATTAATAAACCTCCTCTGTGTAAAGGAGAGACATAAAGCCAAGCTTTAGAAATCACGATTCCAAAATCCACTATCCTAGCTTCTTATTAATTGCTTCTTTCTTCACTCAAAAAAATAGAATTTTAATGAAGCTTCATATATTACACATACACTCATGAATCACATAACGTAACAATACATCCCAGAAATCGAAGTAACATATAAAACATAATTATCAATTAGTGGCATTGTCCTCAAGTTCTATCTGAAAATATTGTCCGTGCATGAAGCTCTCGGTTGTTAACAGAAAAAGGGATATATCAATATCAGATTAATATTATATACCAAAATAATGTATATATATACACGTTATACTTTTGCTAGTATAGACTATAAGTATTTAATGCAATTACATGTTTAAGTTTTAAACTCAAAGTTAAAAAAACCTATACCAATTGATTCAAGCTCTCAAGATAATATGTATATAGAGTAACAATATATTAACAATTTTAAATAAAAAAACTCTAAATATACAAAATACCATTTATATGAAAAAATAAAGAGAAAATATTAATTATTTGATCCTGAATAATGTAGTCCGATTATTTTTACATATAAAACTGTAAATATATTCTTAATTTACAAAAAGAGATAATATGTATATAGATTATTATTATTATTATTATTATTATTATTGATAAAACTACAAGCAAAGCCGTGGCAACTGCAAGGCTCTCGAGATAGTTGCCTCTTGGGCTCTGTATAATTTAATGCCTCAAAAGTATTTCATACTTTTATAAAAAAAAATATTTAGTATTAATTTGAATTATTAGGAGATATATTTCAATATTATAATATGATCCATTGTTTAATAGTGCTTTTATTATTAATATTGCACGATATTGTATTGATTGAACATTTTAGATGAGGATGGATTGAAGAAAGATTGTATTAATTTTTTTTTTATTTTGGTAGAAATTATCCCTACTAATTTAACTTAATTATGCAACAGTTTTCCTTAAATTTTGACAAATTTTAATTGAATTTGTTGATTATAGCTAGCACTTTCCATCCAAAGAAGAAAAAGTAAGGAAGGGTGAGTTATAAAATAAAAAAAATAAAAAGAAGGAAGGAAGGAAGGCTGACAATCTAAATCTAATGCTCCATATTCCAAATTTAACTTTTTCTATAATCTTAAAAACAATATTTATTTATAATGATACTTGGTAATAAATGCACTTAGGCAATGGTAGAAACAACCACGTAAATTAGTAGAATGAATCTGAACTCATTCATATATATTTTCTTATAGTTAGTGACTGGTTGGTTCAAATAATATATACTTGACTGTTTTAAATAAAATTTTAGATTTATGTCTTGTGTTTGAAAATAAAAATTGCCTAAAAAAGTTAACTTCACGATGTTCTGGATATATTTGGCTTGAATAAGCTTTATCTCCTATAAATGATTCCTGCAACGTACTAACTAGAAAAAAAAAAAGTGTTTTCTTCTCAAATAGTATAGATCATTTACAAATAATGGGTTTATACGTACAATGTAATCTATGTAAGGATCTATTCATTATTTTTGGCAGTCTTTTTACAATATTTAATTATCAGTTGTGACAAAGGCAACATCATTATCATTTCATCAGGGAAAACGATAAAAGCAAGGCATGCCATAAAAAGGTAACCCTTTGGATCACCGCCAATTGAACTATTAAAGGAATCAATTGAGAAGACATGCATTGAGAGATTTCGGAAAATGTTTGCCGCATAATTAAATCCTAAATGATGATCTTCTAAATCAACATGTGAATCCTTTAAAAAAAAAAAAACTCATGTAAATATAACATTATTGTCTAAGCTATCACACACACACACACACAAAAACAAAAACACTTGACACACACATAAAAAACCAAAACTCGCACTAGATTGAACACATGTATAAATATAGGTTTAATTGTTAATGTTTATCTTGTAGTTAGTTTACGATTTCAATCTCTCAATGATATTTTATTTTCACCTTTAATTACAATATGACGTATTGTTTTTATATATTATATTTCTGATTTAAGAAAAATATACAGGAATCAGTTAGAAAAAGAACTTTTTTATTATTTTATTTTGTAGTTTTACTATTTAGTACACAAACTTAAAACAAAAATAAATAAATAAAAAAACATCTTGAACCAAATACCCCCTTAATTTATCATGTATATAGGTTTGAGATGGAAAATGATTTAGAAGATTCAAAAGTTGAAAAACTGATAAAAAGGAAAAAGTTTTGAAGAGGAGAAATTTTGAGAATTTTTTATGTTTTGAGTAATGTATGATATTTAGGTTGATAGATTTTGATTAGAAAAAACTGTAAAAATATTTGTATTAACAAGTTCAGACAGTTGTGGAGATTTTGAGAAGGGGGGGGGGGGGGTTAAGAATTTGAAGTAAAAGAAAATTGATAAAATGACCTGATTACAATAATAATAAAAAATTGAGAGGAAATTCAGGATAAAAAAACCTGAAATCACATTAATCGTAACTCTAGTTTTTTTTATAAGCCAAACGACGTATTATTAAATAGAATAGATCAAACAAAAGCACAAGTTGTGCCATAGTTTGGTAAACTGAGGGAATTAATATAGAAAGAGAATACAACAATGCCACATATACCCCAAAAAAAGAATAATCACAAATAAAGTTTACAAGTACAATTGATCGGTCATAGATATAAGTTGATCACTGATCAGGTACGAGTTTTGTTGGCTTCCCTACGATAACATTGTATTCCTTATGACAAAGTCACAAAACTCCAAAAGTAATCCTCTTTACAGGAGTATAATTTTGATCAGCATTAACTAACCCAGAATTAGCTAGCCGTTTGTCTTTTTCCCTTTTGTTCCTCTTCCTTTTCCTAATCGAATATTTAGGTTTGGCACGGATAAACTTTTTTATGAATATTTATAAGAAAATACTAATATAAGAAAGTAAAACGAATTACTAAACTAAAATCAACTAATGTTATTAATTTTTATCTGTCGTCTAACTTTGCTATAAAAATTAAAGTACGTAAGTTAATTTTATTTTATTAGAAAAAAGCAAAATTTTATTGTTAGCTAGAACAATCGTTGATAAAGAAAAAGGCTCTAGTCTAGAGTTCACTACCATTGTTATAGATGGCACGAATGTCTTACTCTTTGTGTTTTCTGTTTTTTCTCCTTCTTTTTGGAGGCGGAAATGGCATGGTGGTTAATTAATTTTGGTTTTCTCACTTTTCTGTATGCTACTAAACAGTGGGCTGTATCTTTTCTACCAACAAAAACAAACAGAAATTATATAATATACAATGTTGTTTCTTTCTTTAGTTGTTTATTTTAATTCGTACAAAATTAAAGCATGGGCTGCTGTGTTGACGGGAATTGGACTCACCCACTTTCGGTCTTGACTCACATGCAATGTTACTTTCTATAATGGCAGTGGCAGATTGTGTCTCATGTTCTCGTTAGTTAATTATAATTAGCATTTCTTAATCACGAGCAAGCCATTGGATGGATGTTAAAACCATAACAGTTATGTAGGAAACTAACACGAAGCTGCATGCCACTGAATTCTCTGTCTCTTTTTCTTTATCTGATGTCATTTCAACAAATCGAACCTTTGATTAGTGGACTATAGGCTGATTTGGTTAACCTATAATCGTTAAAAAAGTTAATGACATGACCTAAGTTGTTGAAACTTGAAAAGAATATATACGTGGGTCAACATATATGTAACTTCGACTAAAAGGTCTAGATCCATTTCCAATCCAACCTTAGATCATTTAATGGACTATTTATGGTATATTGGTATCTAAGAAAGTTCGTGATAACATTATCATCAAGAGGATTTTATTCTGTTCTTCAGTCAAATTGTTGAACAAACAGGTGAAAGCCTTTTAAAACGTGAAGTGAATCCAAAGATAACTTTAAAAAATGATTATTCCGTATATGCAATGTTAAAAATTGGTCAGCTTATATGCTATAGTTAGTAAATAGCAATTAGATTACGAACATTGCACAGTAACTGAGAATAAGTAAAGGGTAGCACTATATATATATATATATATATATATAACTGAGAATAAGTAAAGGGTAGTCACAATTTAAATTTATCCTAACTGAAGTTGCAATCATAATTCCTTCCTCGGATTCCAAAGAGATTAGATTTTCCATGAATGACAGTGTCCATATACATAAGTAGTAATGTTGTATAACTAAAAAATACATCGATTCTGCGTGGCTCTAATGCCCATAAGTATGTTTTATGAATTCATTTGCAGGGGAGGAACAGAACATACACCACACGTGCAAGCAGGATCTATGGTACTGTCTCATATTCTGAATTCTATGAATTTGTTCTTGCTTTTCTTATTTGTGCATACCAATCTATGACCTCCAAGGTCTTACAGAGCTGTAGTCATGAAAGGGAATAATCAGGAAGAGCAAATATCTTTTGATTCCAAAGGAATTTTCATTTAATGCAGATATTGAGTTCTGAAATTCCTTTCCTGATTGTCGACCTTGTAACTTGTGAGGATTCCGCAGCCTAAACCACTTTTTTTTTTAAGGATATTATTTAATGCATTTCTTAGGGAATTATTATCTTATTCTATTGAGTAAATTAATTAATTTAGTTAATCATATTAAATATGTTAATTAATTATATGATTATTTTAAAATTATTTTTTTTATCTTTCTATTCATTTAAATATTTTTTATTAATGTTTGGAGAGAAAATAAATAAATAAAAATATATAAGGAAAAAGTTAATTTATACATCTAAAAATTAGAAAAGAATTTTATAAAAAAAGATAAACAAATTTTTTAAAAGAATTTTATAACTAGGGATGAAGACAGGAAAAAAAGTATTATGGTAAAGATTATAGAAAGACAAGGATATCATTAATAACATAATTTTGAGTATTTTATAAAAAAATAATTTTTTTATCAATACACTCATAACGCTGGTTAATATTTACTTCTTTTTAAAATATATTTTTATCTATTCAAATATCTTGGTCTCATTGGATTCTTCATTTTCAAAGATTGCAATATTTTTATTTTATTTTATAATAATTTTTTTATTATTTCATTCATTAAATATTTTTAGTTTATTCATTTAATTCTTTTAAGTATTGCAGATTTTCCATTTGATTCTTATAAAAATCACCAATTTATATTTTATTTAATTTCTATTTTTAAGAGACATATTGACACTTCCTCGTAAAAAGTCATTTGGTCCCTTAAGCATATATGACAAAAGTGGATTTCATGGTTGTGAATAAAGTAATACGTGTGAATAAACAAATTGTCCTACATTACTTTTTCACAGGATTACTCTCATGAATTTTTATTGTGGAAACATCCCTAAAAAAAAAAAGTAATATCTAACAAAAGAATTATATGAAAAAATTGATGAGATATAATTTATACTTTCCTGTCCAAAAAAACAATTAATACTTTTATATATGAAAGGAATTTTTTTTACATTCAAGATTTGATAGAAACGAAGTATCAGATCTCATGTTCATATCTTCTCAATTTACTCAAAAGAATATTTTATTAACGAGTAACATATCATTTTAAAGTTTAAAGTTAAAGTTTAAAAGGGTTGATTGAATGAAATAAGATAAATAAGAAGTTTTTAATCCATGAGTATACTATGAAATTAGTCCGGTCTTACATCTAATGAATTACAGATTCAAACATTCAATTATCTCCTTGAAATAAGATAAATATATATAAGTATATCCATTGGCACTTTTGGTGTACTCGGAATTTTTTTTCAAGTGTATAATTTGTGGAAACATTTTAGGTTTAAGATTATAAAGAAGTTATTTCTATGACAAAATGTTCGAGAAGAAGTAAAAAATAGTTGCACTATGGAGTGAAGATATGGATTTATGAAAGCTACCAGTAAGATGGATCTGTAATCTTTAGAGTTTAAAGAGACGTATTTTTTGAAAGAAAATTTCAAGAAGTGCAGTTCGAGAAGTTTCAGTTTACTCAAGTTATGAGTTGAGAGTTTCTTGAAGATATTTTAGAAAAGATTGAGCGGAAATGCGTTCATTATTAGTTAACCATGCTAGGTGGAAACTAAACAAAAGTACTAAATATTTTATTTAAAGACTAAAAAATAAAGTTTACGAAAAATTGAAGAATAGAAAACATAATTAATCTAATTCCCTCTTTTGAATGTTTCTCTTAGAAGTACTAACCCAATCGACACGAATATATTCACATTTTTAAGAGGGTGATATCAATTGAAGAATATAATCTCCGTTTATCAAGTTTGGAAGTAATTCTAATAGAAAGTAGTTTCGAAGTGCTCTATTACAAATGCATAGAATCGCCTCAGACACATGTAACAGTAACGCATACAATTAATATTCATGAGAAGTAGCCATCATGGAGAATATAATCACCAATCGCAAACCGAAAAGGTAAAAATTATTCCTTTGGAATAAATACCGAAAGTGGAAGTAATACGTGATTATGAATTAGTGTACTGGTTTATGCGTTGTACAATTTATAACACTACAAATTAGTGTACTGGTTATTTAATTTTTTTAAATTTTATCTCTTTTATAAATAAAGTAATTAATAAACATCTTAATTGATCCTTAAATCGGTTCTTAAATTTTATTCTTTTGTAAATAAATACTTTAAACTTTTTTTTTCAATTAATTCTGAAACTTTATCTCTTCTTGCACATATAATTATAAACTTAAATTTAAATTTTATCTGAAGTAATTTTTAAAATTAACCCCTATTATAAATAATCCTTATATTAAATTAGAGTTAAGTTACTAAGAAAGAAGAAATCTCAACCGTTTATTTGTTTTCACTTTTTGATAAAATTAACCCCTATTATAAATAATCCTCATATTAAACTTTATCACTTTTTTAAACATTAAAAAATAATAAAATGTAGTATTAAAAAATCAAATAATTTATTTTATTCTTTTTGTTATTTTCACTTCTATTTCTCATAAATTTGTTTATTTTTATTATATTTTAATATATATGTAATTTGACTAATTTCAAAGTAAGATCTGCGTAATCATTGCTGCCGACAGGAGTCTTCAGGAACAATATTGGAGCAATGTCAATTAGAGAAATAAAAAATGTTTTAAGTTTTTATTGAAGAAGCTTGAGCACGAACCATATGTTAAAATAGGAAAGACAGGGCTAAAATTGTTCCATCTCTCCAAGTCACTAGTTACCGATAAAGAATCTTGTTGTCCACTATTAAGAACCATTGCTCAATGCTCTATACAATACCTTAATTTGAGGGAGGGGGGAATAACCGATTAAATAACATCTTAGACACACATCAAAGTGACAACATATCAAATGAAAAAAAGATTCAAAATGCACAATTACACCAAATACGTGGTTTCTATATTGGATCAGTCAGCATCAGCAAAAATTTAGACAGAGACACGTTAACGTTGCGATGACCACATAGAAGGAATTAAGCTAAAAAGGCTTTCAATCTTTCTGAAGCTGAACTTACAACATGGAGACTAAGACTACTCATCATGATGACTACTAGTAATCAAAACAATGAAAGCTTTTCACGTCTAAAAACATATGCGTTCCTTGTACTAAACGGGAAAGCATCTACTTCCAAGGGATTAATATATAGTTAAACTCAAACGTATGTACGTAATGCACTTTTATAAAACAGGAACGTTGTGGTTCTTCATTTTTTCAATCTATTATCATTAATTGGAAGAACTCATCTTTATCTAGTTATATGTGATGCCTTTTACACTTTCTATTTCTCATGACTACACGTACAATAAGGATAAGGATTCGGGAGAAACTCTGTATCAAGAATCTTTTGTTGGAATACTGATGAGTTCTCATAAAGTTCTAGTGACACTAAACAATGAATGAACATTTATCTACTATTAAATTTTATTTATTTCGTTCTCAAATTCACAAATTGGAGTTCTTCAAAGTTAGAGTAACTAGTCAATAGAAAATTATAAAACCAGCAATCCAAGTTATGCATTTTCCTTTTCCCAATCTCCCAATAATATAAACAGAAAAGAATAAAAGCAGAAAATTATGTGTTATCAGCTGATGCAGGTGATGGTCATGGGGATCTAAATCAATTGGTTGAACTATGTGAATTATTATAAATTTTTTTGATAATATTTTCAATTCCTACGGATTAAAAAAAAGTTGATGCAGGTGATGTGATTGATTGCTCTACTCAGAAAGCTTAGACATATGAGAGTCCTAAATCATTCTTATGGCATGACTTCTGTGAGAAAGATTGAAAATTGGAGTGTAATTTGGTGTTCAATAGTTTGGTGCTTGTGGAATCAGAGAAATTCATGCATATTTAGAAATATTTAATTTGAAAAGGAGATAACAATGCAGCGTATTTTGTTTACTGGGTTGACTTGGCTAAAAAGCTTTGGGTCGGGTTTTGTGTGCTCATTTTCACAATGTTTGCCACGTGAATATCCTGGTGCTGGTTTATTACATAACGAAAACACAGATTTCGTTGTGCAACTGTGTTCTGTACAAGGGAATCATGTTTCCGTGTAAGGGACATCTTGAAAGAAAAAAAATAGGTATCAGCCCACAGCCCTTTGGTAGGGGTCATTAGCAATAAGAATAGGGTCAATAGTAAATCCCATTTTTAAGAACCCAGCCCGGCCCACTCCACCACACACACCCCTCTTCGCCTGCCACCAAGTTAAAGAGTGTTTCTTCGTACACCATTCATTTTTTCTACTACACTATTTTAAACAGTGCATTTCCGAAATTGTCCTTCACTTTTTTGCTGCTTTTGTAAGAATCTTACGGATTCTCCAATCCGTACAATTTTTTTCTCCGTAGGTTAAAATATATTTTACAAAATAATGATCCATGCAGGTATCAAACTTGTGACCTTCAGGTTACAAACACAATGCTCCAACCAGCTGAGCTAATAGACCAATTATGTTATAAATTAATTAATATTGATATATATATATATATATATATATATATCACTAAATTTATTTAATTTAAAATAATTTATTATGTTAAAATTATATGTGTATTAAATATACATTAAAAAATTTAGTGTTATATGTATCAACATTAATTATTTTTTTTAACATAATTGAGCTATTAATTTATAGTTTAATTTAATATTTTTTAATTTAAAATAATTTATTATGTTAAAATTATATGTTGTTATAAAATTTTAGCATATAATTTTGTTACATATGTGTATGCATGCATTAATTCAACATATAATTTTAACATATAATGATATATATATATATATATATATTAATTAATTTATAACATAATTGGTTTATTAGCTCAGTTGGTTGGAGCATTGTGTTAGTAACCTGAAGATCACAAGTTTGATACCTGCATGCACCATTATTTTCTAAAATATATTTTAACCTACGAAAAAAAAAACTGTACGGATTGGGCTTACGGATTGACGAATCCGTAAGTTTCTTACGTGCAATATAAAATTGAATATTTGTGCTGTCTAAATGGCTAGAGGATATTGTGGAACTTTTCACTTGATACACTCAATTGATTTTTAAATTTTGAATGCTGTACTTGGGAATTTCTTCTTTATCTTTCTTTGAAAATTTTCGATCCACTCCTGTATGTATCTGTCCGTAAGTGCAACACACGGTAAATATTGTCGTGTATGTATTGTAGAATGTTGGATACATTTGTGCCAATAAAGAGTGTTGGCTACTAACCTACTGCAGAATGCACATGTCAATGTTACTGTGCCACAAATGTGTGGCATGCATAAGAAAAACATAACCTCATGTGGGTGACAAACTTCACAAATCAATTGTAATTAATTAAGCTTGAGCATAAAAAAAATGGCAATGAAAATGGTCCCTTTTCTAGAAATTTGATGATTGAAGCGCCAAAATTATCCCAAAATTAGCATATATCAATTTCAAACAAATTTAAAAGATCCGAGACTTGGCTTTCTTGTTTGTGGCAACCTTTTCCACTGTTTTTGTAAGTGTATATGAGTGAACCCAAGATAATGACAAAATGTACAGCAAAAAAACTAGTATTAAAATACAGAAATAACATTCACGAAATTCAGACTATGGTGTTACACGTGATTTATTTATTTATTTCTCTCGCTAAAATGAAAAATAGAGTATGGATGTGTGTTCCGTGGGGGGGAGGAAAGGAAAAAGGGTGATGAGTTTGATTTCAAAAGATGTCGAGAATCTCGAGTATTGAACGGTTGCAAAGGGGACAAGTACCTCTGTTCAACCACAGCTCCCTCGAACACACCCTACAGAATGTGTGCCCACACGGGATGAATGCCGCGCCTTTCTTCCTTCCCATGCACACGCAGCACACCGAATCATTCCCCACAGCACCCCCTCCTTTCTCCGCATCCCCACCCTCTGTTTCCTCCAACAGCCGCATCAACGACACCCTCAACGGCGTCCCCGGCGCCACCACCCTCCTCGCCTCCCCCACCCCATCCCGGAGCTGCCGCTCCGCTGCCAGCGCCGCCGCAAGATTCATACCCGTACCCGACGGGCTCGGGCTCACGTATTCCGGTCCATTAGGATTCGGATCTTGAGCCGCATTTGTTTGCTGTTGATGTGCTTGTGCCCCTCCTCCTTCCTCCCTGACAATTGGACGGAAAACCCACGTGGCTCCACAACAGCCGATTCCGGTGAATCTGAGGCGTTCTTTGAGGGTCCGTCTCCTCCGTTGGGCTCTATTGACGCCGTCCATTTGCTCCGTCAACAAACCCAGAATGGTTCTTGTTTCTCTCTCGGTGCGGAGCGATTCCTGCAATATCAGACCCAGTTGACTCATATCCACTCAACTCAAGGGATCAAAGATTACACCAGAGAGAGATCTCGTGATGTGCTTCAATGACGCCAACGGAAAACGGATGGGTTGGATGCTCCGTTGTTGAAAACTAAGTGTGTTTACTTGGGAAAAGAAAGAGAGAAACCAAACAAAATAGAAGGAAGGAACAATACAAACAGAACGGAAACTTTCTCTTTCGCCTCACCTACCCCAATGCGCTACATAATAATAAATTTTCCTCACTTGTTTCGGCTCCTTTTACTAATTATTAGTATTTTTTAAAATTACGCTGCACAATTCAGATTTTTTTTTGTTAAGGCGTTTGTAACTTTTTATTACATTTTTTCATGTATATTTTACAAATTAAATTTTATTCAAAATTATTTGAAGGATTTATTAAGTACTAGTTAAACATACAATCATCTTGTTTACACATATTATACTTCAAAAAAAAAAAATACACATATCAGCTGGCTGCTGGCCTTAGCAATGAAGTCAAAAGCCACTGGCTATTGAAGCTGTCGCACGAACCAAGGATTTGCCAAGTGGCTCGTTGCCGTGTGCAATTATCTTGTTTTCAATAACAGTTTAATCAACTGTTTATATTTTATTAAATGCATGCATGAATAGATAAACATCTTGAAATTGTTTGTAATCATAAACCAAAAAAGTCCACATTCAAAACGTCCTATCTGCTACGAGGCACTAATCATGGTGGTTATGATAATAGTTATCTGACTTTCCTGATAATCATATCATTTTTTTCCATACAAAACATCAATGTGTCAAGAAATTGAAAATTTCTCCTTCAATAATGCAGTAGTACAAAACTTGTGAACAGGGCATGTAGTTTTTTTTTATTATTAAAATGAAATAGTGCAAAACCTCTAATCATTTTATACTATGTTTTATTAATTCCAAATTAACGTGTTCACTGTATAATTATTTTCATCTTGACTCCAACATAAGTAGTATATCCAAAACCATCATCAAACATTAGCTCACACAGGAAAATAATTAGTAGAATCCTTTTATTCATATCCAGTTTTAAGCACTGCAACGTCACCTGGTGGTGAGAGAGAAACTAAAATAATGCTTTGAAAAATGCACGTCTCTGTCAACAAGCAACAACTAGCAGTCTAGCACCAATATTTATATCACATTCAGTCCACATCATCTGACATTAAAAAACAACAATCGAGATTGATAATTGAGTCAACGTACTAAGATAATTTTATGCTTATTTCTACGTAGATAAATCTATTACTCCGATACATCTCGTCATTGGTCATTTTAAAACTATATTTACTGCAAAAATATATAATTTGTGATAATTCAAATCCATCTAGTCATTTGTCATTTTAACACTAAAATCGCTTTTGTTTCTTGAAATTATGTTTTGAGTGGATTGTTGTACACAGTACATCACATTTAAAATGGCGAAGAAATCTCTCATCATTGGAAGAAATACTAATCTTTCCACTTTTAATTTAATTCATCTAGAAATTATGTCAAAGAGGAAATTTATGTGAAATGAAACTCTCCTCCTGAAAGTTGGTTTTGCTTGAATACAGATATATATTTGAAATCATCACAAGGTATGGCTACTTGTGGAGGCCTTCTGTGAGGTCATCATGGCAGATGGAAAATAGGATTTACGAAAAAAGTGGCATGCACTTCAGCCTTTGTTGCTGACTTATGGGGAATTTTACAGGACTTGCGTATTGCTAGAGATTAAGGTATGCAAAATATCTTGCTGCAAGTAGATTCAGAACCTGTTGTTATAAGCATTAAAGGAGCCAAAGTTGGATGCATGTCTAGAGCACCCTTGGTTCGAGCAATAATAGATTTGATGAAACAATTGAGACCAGTTTATGTTATTCATACATAGGGAGGCTAATAGGTGTGCAGATGGTATGGCTAGTCTTGCGTGTGATATGGAGGTTGATTATATGATTTATGAGGAACCACCAGCTCCTTTGAACACCAAAAATAAAAATAAAAAATGGCGAACTTTCAAAATGAAAAACATCAACCACTCAAAAATGTTGAAATTATAAGTTTTTTTAATAAGCCAATTCAAAAGATTCTATTAAATACTTGTGCCCAAAAGAAAGTATTACAAAGCAGCCATCACTTCCCAGCCAACCTATGTCAATACCAAAAGCAACTACCAGAGTAAGATAAACCGCCTCACCAAATTTCACATGATTGAAATGACGAGAGAAAGCAATAAGTACTCCAATACATGGACAAGATACTAATAAGTACTCCAATACATGGACAAGATACTAAGTGTTTTGAAATAATAAAAAAGGTACTAAGTGTTCTAGACTTAGCGGGAATGATATTCCTTCGTCAGACTTCAGCAAATTTACTCAGTATGTACATTTTTTTTTTTAACATAAAGTTTATCTAAGTTGGGTTTCAGAATTTCGTCATGACTAAGACAAACATCAAAATTCAAAGAACACTTACAAATATACTTATAGATTATCTACCAATAAAATTTTCATATTTATAGCAAGAATCAAACCTACATCCTTTTTGGAATATGAGTATTTTCTTTGGGAATATGCACTCTTAATGATAGTGCCTAATGCAGCAATTGATGCCATGTTTCTGTACGAAGTCCAGCAACACAAATAAATACGATCAAGTAACTCTTTGATGATATTAATGCAAGAGCTCTACACGGGTCACTGAGTTCAGGGAAAATGCTACACATATAAAACTGCCAAGCATAGTTGCACTTCAGAACAATTGCAATAATAAAAATTGAAAACCGATACAATGCAACTATCACAAAACAATTGCAACTATATATCACACAATAACAATTACAAAATTGAAATTGCTTGACAAAACTTGATCAATCAAATGTTGCAACAGACTAACAAGTAAGTGAGCAGAATCAATTTACACCAAAAACTGTGTATGCATCAGAAACATCCTTGAACCAAGCTATCAAAACAAAAAACATCAACCAAAAGCTTGATCAACTTACAACGCTTACTCCAAATACTATTATGTTCTTTCAAAATAGTGTGCAGAAATAGTTTACTGGACAAAATATTCGCCAAGCTGGTATTTTTATTCAAATAGGTCGGTTTATTCTCCATCCTTCCACTTTTCTAAAACAAACTAAACAAAGAAAAAGATTTTGGTAACAGTGTTTTCCATCCTTCCTTTCCTATTTCTATAATGTGTTTAGATTAAATTTAATTTTTTCCATAATCAATTCCAATTCCATGTTAAGCGTCAAAGCAACAAATGATTGTTTTTACTCTTCCACCATGAGTTTTTAAGGGCCAAAATTGATTCTAATAACTATCCAAACACACTACTATACAACCAAACAAACCATAAGTCTCTTAGTACAATTTAACCGATAAATTATTTGCTTTATCTTTCGGCTTTATTTTCTTTGAAATCAATATTGGTTTAGCTATTTTCAGTTTTCTTTTGCTATGTTCAGATTGGAAGGGGATCTTTTGGAAATAAAAAGAAACAACAACTTGGGTCTTCTTGAGTTATAAGATCAAGCTGTCCATTACGCTGAAGAACAGAACAAGACAGCGTCAGAATAGAGAGCAAAATATTGCTCTCAAGTCTCAAGAGCACCATAACAAGGATAGGATAAGAACAAGTAGATGCCAAAATTTTATAATAAAAAAAAGGATAAGAGCAAGGTATATTGAAATTGTGGAAAGTACAATTCTCATGTATACCGAAGCAGGCTATCAGCATGTTAACCGATATGAGAAAAAAAAAAGGCATATTCTTCATGACCGTTGAGCACTGTCAGAGATGAATCTATCAAATGATAAAAAGAAAAGAAAGAAATAACGAATCCTCTAGCTGAAAAAATTAATAAATAATGAAGAGAAAATTCTCCTGTACTCCACCGCAAATTTTAAAGCGGGATTCCAAACTGTTGATGCTGCGTAAAATAAAGGTGCAACGTGCAAGGTCCCTTCTCCAACACATAACTAACATCTTATAAACTAGAGATAGTTCCCTTAAATTGGTCCTTCCGTTCTCTCTTATGCTCCACTTAATAAGTGTCTAAAGAACTGGATATGGGAGAAAGATATTGCACAAGACCAAGTACTATCCGCTTGGCATAAGCACTATACTTATTGATTGATATTCTAAATTCATTTATCAAATATTCAGGGAATTGAGTTTCTGCAGAGAGTTTTTCTTACAAAGGATGACAAAATGAGTACTTTATAAATATAAATTTACTTTCTCTTCCATCTCATTTTCATCTTTTTCTTTCTACCAGTCTCTTTTTTTTTTTTCCATCATATTACTCATCACATTAACTAAGGGCACGGAAGACACTACCTTTCTTCCTTAATAACTTAATTTGCAGCAACACATGCCATCCCTAAAAGTACCAACGTACGAGGCCTTCCTAAATCCCTTTCCTCCTGCTCATGACATGTGCAAGATGTCTCTCTCTAATTAGTCTCCCTTGTGTTTGTCTTGCGTATTGATAATGTTGGGTGTACTAATTTAATACCCTATCGACCTTGTTAAGATTAAGAATGGTGCCTCCCATTTGATACTTAAATGTTGTAATGGCATCACTTTCCCAGATTGATGTGATCAAGCAATTTCTGGATAATTTTCTGCTTGTTTTGGGCAAGTGAGTAACAACCCGACAAGCCACGTCTCTTCTGCCAAACAAAAATGAATCACAGTAACGCCTGTCAGGTACGTTATTATAAATTTTGTTCTCTTTTATATTGGCATGGTGAAAAACTTGGACCCATTCTTGCTTCATATGTGTTGGTAAAAGTAATTTGCAGATTGCTACTGACAAAGCAATTCTATGGGTCAAACCAAAAATTTCTTTCTTCTTCCAACTTTTTTATTTTTTCATTATCTGGGGGTCCTCTCTTCCCTTAATTCATTCCATTCTATCAACTAAGAATCCATAAGAATTCTAAAATCCAAATCCACCAATTATTCTCAAATAGCATCCGTTTCACTTGAAATTTTTTGATTTCAAAATATATCAAAATCTTGGATAGTAAAAAAAAGTGGTATGAACTTATTATGAGTTAAGACGTACTACTTTATTTACAATACACGTCCTTACCATTTACGAAGCAATAAATCATTCATATTGTATCCAAAAAAGAATACCATTCACATTATATCCTATTTTATTATTTTGGTTTAGGTTTTGTATTCTTCGCTAATTACCAAATGCTCTTTATTATTTTATCCTAACTAATTAATACCGTTCAATGACTTGCCCTTGAAGCGTCATTCTCCATGTTGGTAAAATGTTTTTCTTAATTTTTCCGTTTATAAAAATGGATTTGTAAAGAGCTGAGACCCTTACTTATCAAAGACAGTTGAATATCCAACTTAATCGAAGTTTTTTGTGCATTAAATTAACGACCACATTCTCTTGTTTTGTTTGTGAAATAGCAAGCCCCCACATAATGCATATGGAATCAGAACGTAAAAGCAAAACTAAACTATTCCCCAGCTCAGCTTGCTTCGTTCATGAATCAATTGGCAATGTGACACATGTTTTTTTTTTTTACCAATTATGACATTTACGTGATAAGAAAAAACTAGTACAAACCTCATGAAAAACCTCAAGGATAAGACTATGGTACTCATCAGAGTTCATTGAGATATAATAGTTCAATAGACTACGAAGATCTTTGGCGTCTTGAAGGTGGTTGGCAGTAATCATCTCCATCATGGACTCCCTAAAATCCTCTCTTGGATCATAAGAGCTCTTCTCCATTGCTACCATTACAACAAACTTGCTCCCTTTTCTGTTCTGCTGCATTCTTCTCTCTACATGCCTAGCTCTAATCATTTGGTCAAGTCTCTCTTGCACCATGGCATGTGCAAGGCTTGAAACAGACGGGAACCTGTCAGAGGCTGATGAGCTTTCTGCTTCCTCAGAGGAAGAAACACTGAACCTGCAACTGCAACACAAGGCCTTGCATCCTCTTTGTTGGAGCTGATGCTGCTGCTTCTGTTGCTTTGAGTTGTTCATTCTTGGACACAGACACGGTATGCTTTGAAGGGGGAATTTGTGCAAGAATAATCACTTGTGCACAATTCACAACTGGGGGCACAGCAGTGAATTAATCATTATGTTTGGTTTTAAGAACATTCAAAACTAGATTAGGTGTTAGCTTGAAGGGCAGATGGGGGACATGCCTATAGTTAATTGAACCAAAGTTCATTATGTTTAACTAGACTTATCATGATCTCAACCCTTTTAGGATAATATTAGGTGGCCTAGCTTTTAAAATCTGACCAATAAGGAAGGGGCATGCCTCATGAAGCCTCTTTAATAAGAGCCAGTTGGTAACATGCCTTGTAGTTGTAGAACTCTAGCATACTTTGCTTAGTAATTTAACACACATATGCCCCTTGACCCAGTTTCTCTTTGAAATTGAGAAAATTTATAAAAGCAATGGATGGCCAAATACTAAAGTAGTTGTGATAAAGATGTCTAAATTCCTTGTATTATGCTTCAATCATGCCCTTCTTTCTCAATGTTGGATGACTAGTAGACGAATCAAACAAGTTCCTACTTCCTAGCATTTTTTTCTCGTTTTTTGTTAATTGAAATTTCGGTTGCATCAATTGCTTTAGTGTATGTGCGCGGGGTAATGGGTGTTAACCAATTATGGAGAAAATCGGGTAAAAGATACACACAGCTAATTAAGAATATCTTTAACAGATTCGTCTTTGTATGCTACACAAGTACAAAGGCAGCAAAACTGGTTCATAAAGCAAAAGGTCACTAGCGAGGTGATTAGCATAACTAGGGGAATTAAATGTCAGTAATCAGTACAACCAAGTTGTTTATGCATGTCTCGAAGCACATGTTGCTATAATGATATTTACTCACTAAAGATAAAGCTAAAGCGTAAGTCCCTGGAGAGGAAAAAGACGGAGAATACCTAAACACGAAACAGACTGTTTCATAAGTTTTTGTTTTCTTTAGAATAAGGAACAAGGTGAAAATAATGAATGAACTCGTATGATTCATATGCAAGCAACATAACTAGTTTCCATTTGTTTATGTTTCCTATGACAAGTCTATGAATATTTTCTTCTTGACACAACATCAGATCTAGTAAATTATTCGGAAAGAGTAGAGTTTTAATAAGGTCTTCCTGTAGCTTGATTCTTTTTTAATTTAAAAGGTTTAATTTTACAGTCTGTAATGACTAATGTGAAATTTTGATACATTAATAATTTTCATTCGAATTTAACCTCTCAAGTTCTTTTAATTATTACAATCAAGTGTTTCTTTGAGCTATGTTATTCTCAAAACTCACAAGATTTAGAGCATGTTTGTTTCTCTTCTCAGTTTTTAATTTTAAAAACAGTTTTGTAAAACAATTTTTTATACTGCTCAGCACTCAGCAGTTATTTTTAGTAGTGTTGACCAGCTGACATTGCTGTTTCCTCGTAAAATGTTCAACAGAATTTTCAAAGACCTTAATCATTTTGTTAATCTCCTCTCCCCAAATTTATTTTATGAATCGAATCATTTAAACTACTTTTAATAGTCTCCTGTCTAAGTTTGCTACTATTGTTAGACCAGCTTATTGTATCTAAGATAATATTCACTTTAATTCTCATAAACCTTAATAATTTTGTCCTTTAGCTGAAGAAAAAAAATTGTCCTTTAAAAAACATTTTGATGCGTTAAAGGAGGACCCTTAGCCTAGATATCTATCCAATGTATTTTCTTTTTTGGATGGAACAATTACAATCCTAACTCTAAAAGAATCTTATTTAAAAAATTTGATTCTTAATATGCAAACCTCAACAAGTCACTAAAAAAATATCTCAACAAGTCATTTGAAATAAATATTAAGTTTTAATGATTATTATAATTAAAAATTAGGTATAGATCTGTGCAAAAGCATGATCTATGTAAAAAAAAAAAAGACCAAAGGTGCATCCTGTATATTGTAGCTTTTAGCTGAGCTGAGTAACACGTGACAGTAAAATGTGGTACTGACACATTGATGAATAAATTGGAGGCTGGATAGATTTATTAATACTAACAAGCGTAAACAGTATTTTTGTATCTCAATGTATAAAATAGATAAATTTGTAAGATAAAAATTCAAATTTTAATCTTTATAAGTGAAAAGAGTGCGACAAATTCATTTATTTTTTAACATTTTTTTATTACAGTTAATGAAAGAGTCTGTGACATAGATGAACGAAAATATAAAAAAAAATTATTAACATGATTTTTAAAGAGATTGGATCAAAATATTACTAAATTTCCATTAAATAAATTTATCATATCTCAAATTTTGTTTCACAGTAAAATATAATTTAATCTTCATCTTTCCCTTTTTATATTGTTACAAATATAACATTATATAAGTATTAAAAAAATATGAAAACAAACATAATAATAAACATATTATTGATTAATAAACATAATTTATCTATTATTCTGAAATTTCTAATGTGATAGTATCTTACTCAAAATATGATACTCAAATAAAAATATACAGTCATTAAGTTAATCCTTTTTTCAAAAAATGAGATTCGATTTGATTTTGTCATTACCTAATGCTATCACCATAGAAAATTTTTAAAATAAACATTCTAGCATTGTACCAAAATGAACATTGTAATAGTGTATTTACCATTACAAAATTTTCAATCACAAAAGCGGAGGAAAGTTGAAGATTAAATTATATTTTACCTTTAAATGAAATGAAATTTGAGGTTTGACAAATTAGTCTAATGAAAACTTACTGATATTTTTGTTCAATGGAAACTTACTGACATTTTGATCCAATCTATTAAGCACTCATGTTGACAATCATTTTAGTGACATTTTCATCTCTTGTACCATATAGGCTTTTTCATTATTGGTAACAGGTGAAAGTTAACGAATATATAGATTTGTTGCGCTTTGTTTACTTTCGAGAACTAAAATTTGAATTTGTATTGTTCGAAAATAAATTTGTCAGCATTTTACGCATAGAGACAAAAATGACTATTTACATTTATTAATAATTATCTTCAAATTTTATTAAGTTAAGTGTGTTGAAAGTCTTGTATTTTATATTAATGAATTTAATTTTCAAACTTTAATTTAATTTTTCTGATTTTAAAAAAATTATGAACTCTTTTATTTTTTAAGTTTGAAGACTAAATTCATTAATATAAAAATACATGAATTTTTACATCTGACAAAATATAAAAACTAAAAACACAATTTTCTCATTAACTTAATGATAATTATAATTATTGGGCGCTAGAGATAGGAAGGAAACTCATATGTGCAACCGACCTAAAGTTGAAGTTAACCAAAGCCCGTGAATTTAAAACTTTTATCTGTGCAATTTGACTTGCCTTGTTTGGTTATTATCTTCATCAACACCACAAAACCAAGGAAAGTGAACCGAAACAGGAATTCGAAGATGGAATTAAGAAATCAAGTCCAACTCTTAGCCCAAGAGAAACAAACTAAACAATTTCTAAGAGTACTTTTAGTGTTGGATCTTCGAGAGAGATTTTCAACTAGAAATCTCTCATTCCCCAGATCTAACAATAAAGGGAACTTTATAATCTTCACATGGAGATCCAGTTCTTCCCCCAAGAACCTTAAATATCTGCACTTCTTTAAAAAAATACAAATTTATTCATAACAGAACAACTAAAAGGGGTGGAGAGCAACAACCCAACCAACAGATCAACCAAATGAAAAAAAAAGATGAACGAAATACATATCTGGGGGACATCTACGTTCATGCGACGGAGGGGAAAGGCAGATGAGGGTTGCGTAGCGGAGGGAAAAGGATGTGGGGGTCGCATGACAGGGAGGGGGAAAAGGAGAGGGGCGCGCGGAGGGGAGGAGGAAGAGGAGGGGAGGTGTGCGGAGGGGGAAGAGGAGAGAGGGAGGATTGTGAGGAGGGGAAAAGAAAAAAATGAAGGAAGTGAGTGAGGAGACCGAGAGAAAAAAGGAGAATAGTAAAAAAGTGGGAAGATTTCAGAAGTGGGAAGGAAAAAAAACAAAAAAAAATTAAAATGCTTTATTAATTTTTTTATTTTTTAATATTCATATATATTTTTTCATGCTTATTAATTAAATTTAATTATTTAATTAATTAAATTTTATTTAATTAAAATTTAAATATTTAAAAATGAGGTATATGTAAGATTCATTAAAAGTTATGTAATATCTCAAAATGAGATGTACTACTAAAGAAACAAATACAACATATTTAAGTAAATATTTAAAAAGTGATCTAAAATCTCAATTTAGAATTTACCATCAAAGTTAACTCTAAAAAAGAAAGATTGGATCCGTTTCTTTTAATTTTGAAATACATGATTTTTAAAACAATGAGTTTTAAAAAATAATTTTACTTAATAATAATATTTTCAATATAAAATATAAATTCTTTTATGAATTTCACACTAACAACTAATTTTATCAATATAACTTTTTCTGTTTGGTAGGCAATTTTCCTCAAGAAGATTTTATAATACTTAAATATTAGTCAAGTAATTGTAATTAGATCAAAATTGTTTGGACTTTGAGCTTACAGAGTAATTCTCCGGATGAACCTATTTGGATTTTCAACGTGTCATTAGTGTCGTGCTTAATAAAAAAAATTCTTCCTAAAATCAAGTTTACTAGCGTACAATTAATTTTGTATATATATATATATTTATATGCTCGCCGTAGCAGGAAATCTGCGGGTTACGAAATAGCCTGATGCTTCTTCTATTAACAGCTCCACCAACCAAATACCGTTACCTCTCAAAGTATCGTAATATCGTATCTTTTTTTTTTTTGGTGAATCGTAATATCGTATCTAATCACATAGTTAGATAACCAGTCATCTTTTTACGCAAAACGATAACGATAATAATGGTATAGTTTTTTAAGCCTTTTTTTTTTATATATTTAGAGTTAAAGTTAGGTAAGCGCTTGATTTTGCATTTTGCACTGATCACTTCACTTCACAGTTCACACAGTAACTTGGACACAGACTCACTCTCCCACCAATAAAACAAAATCCAATGGCGCCGACTTTCGCAATCAACGGCGGTTTCCCCGGCGCCAGAGTCACTCCTCCTTCAGTCAACGGCCGCTTCGCCGCCGTCTACAGCGAGGTCCAAAACAGCCGCATCGACCACGAACTCCCTCTCCCCTCCGTTCTCAAAAACCCTTTCATCATCGTCGACGGGCCCCAAAGCTCCGCCGCCGGCAACCCTGGTCTCGCATCCTACCATTCGCTACTTCAATTTTCCGTCAACAATTCCAGTTCTATGTAATTTTGAGGTCCTCTCTCTCTCTCTCTCTCTCTCTCTCTCTCTCTCTTGCAGAGGAGATCGCGAAGCTGTTTCCGAACCTGTTCGGGCAACCGTCGGCGGCTTTGGTGCCGAGTGATTCCCACGCAGCGCATGCAAATCGGAAGCTGAAGATTGGCGTGGTTCTGTCCGGTGGCCAGGCTCCCGGCGGTCACAATGTCATTTCTGGAATCTTCGGTAAAGAATAATCTTCTATTGAATTGAGTTGAATCTGTGTTTTGATTGTGCGTGTTGTGTAGGTTTATTTGGTTATGTTTTAATTTGAACGTTTGAGTTTTGTTTTAGATTACCTGCAAGACCTTGCAGAAGGAAGCACATTGTATGGTTTCAGGGGTGGTCCAGCTGGCATCATGAAGTGCAAATACGTTGAACTCACCTCAGACTATATTTATCCTTACAGAAATCAGGTTTATTTTCCTACAAGTGTAGTTTTGACACAGTATATTACCTTTTTTTTTTTTTTTTAAATTTCATTGTTCTTATGGAAATTTATTACTTGTATATTTGGAGCTTCACATATTCCTTTGTTTTTTCGAATATGGTTGTGTGGATAAATATTTTCCTTTCACTATCATGCTGTTTGTATTTCTTGACTTCTGAATCTGATGCTGTAAAGTTGATGCAAATGGCGTGCCTTCTATTGGTGACTCATGCATGTAAATGTCTTCAATTGAGGTGTCTTGCTGTTGTTTCGATTTTTTGCTAGAAATAATAATCATTAGATTGCAACATCTAATAGGAATAATTTCTGTTGGTAGGGTGGTTTTGACATGATTCGCAGTGGGAGGGACAAGATTGAAACTCCAGAGCAGGTTGGCCTATTTCTCTGCTGCTTTGCTATATAGATTATTCATTTGAACTTACACATCTTTGTCAAGTTTTTTTTTTTTTATCGGCCAAAGTTAGTGGTTAAATGTTAGTATTTTTGTTAGTGGAGGGATTCGAACCCACGACCTCTCCCTCCTTCCCCTCTTCAAACTTTTTTCCCAACCACCCAACCAACCTTATATCTCTACATCTTCGTCAAGTATGGCGAATAATTTATTTTACATGTACAGTTTAAACAAGCTGAAGAAACAGTGCAGAAGCTAGACTTGGACGGCCTTGTTGTTATTGGTGGAGATGACTCGAACACAAATGCATGCCTCCTTGCTGAGCATTTCAGGTTTCTATGAAGGGAAAAATTACCTTTCCATCTGTCCATCTGTTGTATAATTTGTTTGGTATATACATGAGGGAAAAAATTACCTTTCATAAATATGCAACTGTTCCTGTTTCTTTAACTATTTCTGTTTAATTTGGATTATACAGGAGTAAAAATATGAAAACTCATGTGATTGGGTGCCCTAAAACCATTGATGGTGATTTGAAATGCAAAGAAGTTCCCACAAGTTTTGGGTTTGATACAGCATGCAAGGTGAATGAAGCTATGTAGTCAGTCTTCTCTGTGCACTTAATTATTATTATTATTATTATTATTATGGGAATATCCTACCATATAATCAGGGAGCTTGAGAGAATCGGATGCATTGCATTTTCTCCAGCAATGCAGTCAACATTTTCCTTGGAATAGTATTTCTTTAACCTTGGATTTTGTACATAATTTGTTTTTGTTGTATGTTCCATTGATGCTGCTTTTCCTTTTTCTTGTATCATATGGTGTGCCAGCTGCTTGGTTTTTTAGTAATAAATAGCCTTATGATATTTTGAAACCCCATTCCCATAAATGCTCTCAATAATGATTTGAAATGCATATTTTCAGCTTTCCCCTTTTGGATTATATGTGCATGTTTGCATAGTCTGACCTAGTCCTCTTTTTATTTGAATTTAAAGCAGATATATGCAGAAATGATTGGCAATGTTATGATAGATGCTCGATCAACTGGAAAATATTACCATTGTAAGTTCTCAAAGCAGGAAACTCTTTAGAACTATAGCAATTATAGATTGGATGCTTTGCTGAGTTGTGCTGACCAATCTTTTATGCTTCACTTAGGACATTCACATATTGATTGTTGTTGCTGCTCATTTGCTTCCCATTTCTTACAAATGGACCACTTAATCTTTTAAGTTTTACACATTGCACTTTAGTTACCAGTATCACTTGTTGTAATTGTGATGTGAAAATCTGAAGTCAGTTTCAAATTTTTTGGTTCTAAAATTGCAAATTCAGTTATTGTGACAACACAAATATGCTCTAATTTTCTAAGGGTCAATATTTGCTGCTTATGCCATCTTTTATACTCAAATAACATGTTTATATGATGTCTTCTTCACCCATCTGACTTTTAAGATAGAAATGCCTTGTTCCCGCGTCTTCCTTGCATTGTGTCAACATATCTCTTGCTTTGTGATTTTTCTACTTCTGATTCTCTTGAAATTCTATTTTGGGACATGGTTTACTCTTGTTGAAAGGTTCCTTTACTTTCACGACATTTTATTGAGTTATTGACAAGACTATGATTGAGGGTGAGCCCTGGCACAACAGTAAAGTTGTGTCTTGGTGACCGGTTGATCATGAGTTTGAATCTAGAAATAGCTTCTTTGCATATACAAGGGTTATGTTGCGTACAATGACCCTCCTCCATACCTCCGCTTAGTGAGAAGCCTTCGAGCACTAGGGTATGCTAGTTTTTATTGACTAGTCCATGAATACAATATGAAGCTTCAGATTTTGTGCTCTGTGTGTGTGTATTTGTGTTACCTGTTCATTGTTATTCTGCTGGGTTTCGAAGAATGGGTAAGATATGGCCACTTGTCTGCAGTTGTTCGGCTTATGGGACGTGCAGCTTCGCACATTACACTGGAATGTGCTTTGCAAACTCATCCGAACATTACTATTATTGGAGAAGAGGTTTGTCATAAATCTGATCATTTTATCTAGTGTTTGATCAGTTAAGGGGTTAATGAAATCAAGATAAAATGCACCCGTAGTGATTTTGTGATTGAAGTTTTCTAAGTGGATCTCCACTGCTCTTGAATTTTGCGATATTAATTTCAAGTTGAAATAAATGCACTGTTTGACACAACTTTGTCACCTAAGAAGTATAATTCAATGAAATCATATGGTATGTTTGAGAGAACTTATTTACAGTTTATATGAGCTTACCTTAATAACAAGTATTTGCTGTACATGTTTGGGAGAGCTTATAAGAATAGTGTATGATATTTTCATAAATTATTTTCAACTTATTTCAATATGCTCTTTAGGATAACTTATAAAAATAACTTACATCTTATATAAAAAATAGTTTCCTCTTTGATTATAGAAACAACTTATACGTAAAATGCTTACATGATAAATACTTATTCAATAAGCATTTAATTAAGTTGTTTACCCAACATAATCCAAAACTTTGCTTGCACCCGGGCCCCTTTGATCACTTTGATATAAAAATGCCTAACTATGATATGGAAATACTGAAGAGCTGATAGAGTATTTAGCAGAAGCTAAAGTAACTAATACCTTTCAACAATTGCCCCCCCTCCCTCCAAGCAAACAATGTGTTATCTTGTTCATTTTCTCATATTCAGTGACATGTCAGGGCTCTCTATCAAAAAATTGATTTGACATGTAAATATCTTATTTCAGGTTGCTGCCAAGAAGATGACACTGAAGGATGTCACTGACTACATTGTTAATATCATTTCTAAAAGAGCCGAGGATAATTATAACTATGGGGTCATTCTTATCCCTGAAGGTCTAATTGATTTTATTCCTGAGGTAGCTATCACTAATCGTTAATAGTTTTTTTTCTCCCCATATGATGTTTTGGCATCTGTTCACGTACAATCAATATGGAAACACATGTTAATGATGGTCACTTTTATATTCTCTTTTGTTTGCAGGTCCAACACCTTATTGCAGAACTCAATGAAATTCTGGCACATGATGCCGTGGATGAGGGAGGGCTATGGAAGAAGAAACTCACCGATCAGTCATTAAAGCTTTTTGAATTTTTACCTAAAGCAATTCAAGAACAATTAATGCTTGAAAGAGATCCGCATGGAAATGTTCAGGTGCTTAATGTATTATAGTGCTATACTTGCTGTGTTTTATCTTGCCTGTAATGCAATTTGACTAAGCCTCAATGTTGGTGTATATATCCATTTAGGTTGCCAAGATAGAAACAGAGAAAATGCTTATTCAAATGGTTGAAACTGAGTTGGAGAAGAGAAAGCAGCAGGGCACATATAAAGGCGGATTTAGGGGGCAGTCCCACTTTTTCGGGTACTCTGTCTATTTTAGATATATCATTCTTGGAGTTGTAAGGTTTGATAATATGATTTGCTATGAGACAGAAAAATATGAAGAGGCCCTATGGTGCTGCTTTAGGATTTACCTTCAAGTTTAACCTGGATTAAAATTCTTTTGACCATACATTTGCTAATGGTATCTCTATCTTTGGTTAGAATTTGTAGTCACCTGTACTCTTTTAAAATATGCAGCTATGAAGGGAGATGTGGCTTGCCAACTAATTTTGATTCTACTTACTGCTATGCATTGGGTTATGGTGCTGCAGCACTCCTTCAAAGTGGGAAGACTGGATTAATATCATCGGTTTGTGCCAATGCTCTTCATATAAATCTTCTAATCATCAAATTAGATATTTCTTCTAGATTGGTTTTAATGATTGATTGTGGTTGAAAATGTTTGGTAATGCTGGGGCCATCAACTCAATTTTTGGATTTGCTATGATATTTTGATCAGGTTGGTAATTTGTGTGCTCCTGTAGAAGAATGGACTGTTGGTGGAACTGCACTCACTTCATTGATGGACGTGGAGAGGAGACATGGTATACACTGTGATCTAGTGGAGCTTTTGCTCTGCCCCAATACCTATTTTTTGAATTTTTATTACATGACATTTTGTCTCCATGTTACATTTATTTGAATGTACTTTCTCTGATGTTCTGCTGTTAATGAATTGTGTGATTTTCTTTTTATAGGTAAATTCAAGCCTGTGATCAAGAAGGCAATGGTGGAGCTTGAAGGTATATATATGTATTCATCTATTGTTCGCCCTGCAAAATTAGTGAGAACTATATTTTTCACCCGCATGGAAGGATAGCAATGAAATGAAGGGGAGGGAAAATTATTTTCTTTTATGGGTCCATAATTTTTACCTTGTCATATTAATCACCATGACATGCTTAGTTGCTCAACCTTCAAGTTCATGGATGCAGATTTTCAGTTCTTTATAAATAAGGATTTGCTATATAAGATACTATTATGATTGTTGTTATTATAATATCTGCTCCAATTATCTTTGATACTGATCGACTACATTTCACATTGAATCTTCAGGGGCACCCTTCAAAAAGTTTTCCTCCTTGAGGGATGAGTGGGCCCTAAAAAATCGCTACATTAGTCCAGGTATGCATTGACTGTTCCTGCACTCTTTGTTTCTTCTGTCTGCACCTAAGTCATGCTCCTCTCTTTAGTTTTTAAATTGTGTTGTCGTCTATGTTAGCTAGAAATCAAATATAAGATGGAATTTGTTTTAATGTTTGAACTGGAGTAACGCCCCTGATGATGATATTCACTGTAGGTCCAATTCAATTCACTGGCCCAGGATCTGATGCAATTAGTCACACCTTACTCTTGGAGCTTGATGCACAAGCTTAAGACATACTGAAGCCTTTTTGATGTTGGCAATTCATGTTTTTCGGGAACTACTGCAAATATAATAGACCGGAAATTAGTCAAGTGATTGTGTTTTTCACTTTGGAACTTTGCTAGAGAATAGTTTATGCTTTAGTCGGTGTGTATTTTATTGGTAAACTTGTGTTGCGTCAACATCGTCGACTTATGTTTATGTTTTGGGAATATTTCGTTCCATGATCTTTTAGTTCAATGTTAATCGTCGCGTCATTTAGGTACCGTAATAGTGATGTAAATAGGAGGTTGAGATATGAATACTTGAGTGAGAAAATTTTAAGGTGGATTGTGTTTGCATAAGATATGGAAAACCAAATGGTCCTGCTTCAGTGCTTTGTATGTTGGAACTCTGCGAGGTTGACCACGGTAACAACAGCAACGAGTAATGTTTCTCGCAATTTACTCGTTCTTTTGTCCATATAACTAACCACTAGATTTTTGTAAGAGTTTTGAAAAGTTTAATAGTTAGTGTTTTTTAGAATAATAATTTGCATACATTTTGTTCAACATAGAACTCTATAGGTGATGGTTTATACATTTACTTTGGCTTCAATTCAATATACATCAACAATATCTTTAATCAAAGTTAACTGGAGACATAATGGTTCAGTTCATAAATATAACTGTATTTTACAGTTGGTTTGTAACATCTGATATTAATCCTCCTTTTTTTTTATCATGGTTTGGAAAGTTATACATACAAACACACATAGAATGAGTTGGCTTAAATTCAATATAGCTTATAAAATAAATGTTAAATGAATAAGGCATGTAAACTTTTAACACCAATCCAAATGGATAGATTCCTTGTTTTACTTGTGCTAATTTTGAAGTCAACTGTCATTTTTCCGTAATTATTTGAGTTACTCTGAATTGCTTTATTTTTTGTTTTGGGTGTGGCAACTGAATCGATTTTGCCTGTGCAGCATGTTCCTAGTTTGATCTTTTTGGCTGGGGAAGAAGATTTTTCCTTGTGTTCAGATCAAAGAAAAATTTGCTCATCCCTAGTTCTCTAAAATGTCGTGTCATTCTGTGATCATGAATTATGGATGGAACGAATGATCTCTTATCTTATATATTAGTAGTTATAAGATTGATAACATGCATTATGGACAAAATATTGAGTCAATCACTTTCCTGTCTTGTTAAAAAAAAAGTTAATTTTTGGTCCCCGATAACCATTTGAACCTAGTACTCTACTCAAATATCACAGCTAAGCCTAATTGTGTTGTTCTATAGAAGTATAATATGACATGAGAATTTCAACAACATGAATACATGATCATTTGGATAAAAAAAAATTGATTGCCTTGAAACGCGTGGATGATGGACGATGGTGGGGTGGAGTTGGGTGAAGGGGCAAAACCTTTTTGCCATTGGCAGTGTGTGTGACAGTTAATCAACTAGACGTTTTACCGTCTTTAGGTCACAGTAGATAGATGTACATGAAAACGCATCTATTTCTTCATTTCTTTGTACACAATCATACATTCAGATACAGACACGAAGGGTTAAAAAAATGCTGGTTCTGTAGCATGACTCCGTAAGCATGTATCAACTCAAGTAACTTTAAGGTATACGACTTAAATAATGTCCATTGAACATTATTGAACCTCACATGACTTAATTTATATCTCACCACCAGTACGGGGAGGTTGGGTTGGGTTGGGTCCATAATTTGTAAGCTTCTGCGGGATATGGTATATTATGGATAGCTGTTATGATTTGGAAAGAAATAAAATAAGCACAACCATACAATCTGCTTCTGCCTCGCTTGTTTTCTTTCCCTTTTGCACCAAATTGGCTTCTTGTGAAGGATGCATTTGCACTCGCTTGAATATGCACACTGAAAAGGAAAGCTATTTTTTCTCTCTTGAAGACACTACATACTCTATTTTTCTTTTGGAAATAAAATGTGTATTTATTTAATTTTTTAATTATTCATTTAGTCTCTATATTTACACAATTTTTACGTGTTACTCCTTATACCTAAAATTAACTTGTTTTAATTTTACAGTATATGAAGATTAAAACAAGTTAAAAAGTATATATGTAGGGACTAAAATAGATTTAAAAATGTGTAAAAAATAAAAAGAGTATTTTTTAAATATAAGAGTTAAAACATAAAGATTGTATAAATATATAGACTAAAGAAGTAATTAAGTCTCTTTTCTTAAAGTTTCATTTCTATAATTTAGTTTTCTATAGAGTAGACCTACTTATCTTTTATGCTAAAAAGAGAAATAGATCTTTTCTTTTTTTATCTATCTTTTTGAATAAAAGAGGTACAAAAACAATGCAACAATTTAAGTATGAGAATGACGTTTTTTTCTTCTCAATATTACTGCTGCTTGGGATTATAATCTTTCCTGTTATTCGTGCATCGAGCGACGACTATGATACTGAGTTGGAATTTCATAGAGAAAATATGATAGTACAATTTTGTATAATGTTTATCTAACAAAGGGAAAGATAGCAAGAAAAGGAAAAGATATTTTAAATATTATAAAAAAATCCTATGAATAACATTTATTCGGTGGAAAAGGAAGCAGGAATCATAAATTTAAAATAAATAGAAGCTATTGATATATTTGATTTTCTTGTAACATAAATTTTAAATATTTTCTTTATTCTCCACAAGTATATTTTTTTCAAAGATAATCTATTAAAGGTCCAACACTAAATATCAAACACTCAAGCGAGGATGGTATGCGATGACTGTGCATGCATCATGCATGGCATCCTGGCCCTAAGATATTTTAGCTGTTGCTTTTGTAATGTTGTTATAAAAGCTTTTTCTTTCGGACGCTTTTATTATTTGCCCCTTTTTGCACAGCACTTGCCAATTTATGGAATAGCCCGTGAGATCTATATTTTTTCTGTATCTCTTCCCCACATTGGAGAACTAGGTTAGCTAATTTCTATCCATATCTTGGACTTGGTACAAAATCAAAGTGTAAATGAATAACAATGAGAAATTATAGATGCAGAGCTTACTATAGTAGTCTATAGTACCAACAAAAGCAAAAAGTGGTTGCGATATATGATTGAGTGGATGACTGTAGCAAATCACTGATGCATCACTACTGAATCACTGAAAGTGATAGAGTTGAGTAGCAACCAATTGCAACAGGTAAATCTTTCGGCTTTTGCCCTTGATTCCGTGATTCTCCCCAGCATTGATTGTGAATCTCATAATCGTGACTTTTCCTTTTGTTTTTGTCTTTGCTAAAATTACTAATGTTAAAATATATTTTTCATAGTTATAAATATATGAAAAAAATATATATATATTATTCTCCCAACAATATTGAAATATGTCATTTTTTTATCTTGAAATAAGATTCAAATATATAAATCTGGTTCATTATTTTTTTACATCAATTGTATACATAATCAATGTAAAAAAATATATTATATTTTATATCACCTATATACAACGTCACGTTTATATTTTTTATATGTGTAATTAATGTAAAAAGTCATAAGATTCAAATTTATCTGTCGAACTTATGTATGAGAAAAAAATAATACATTTTAATTTTATGAAAACAAAAATATACTAAAATTTTTAGTATAACAAAAAATATATTCCAACCATATGATGATTTTCTCAACAGAAACCATTTTCTATCATCTCTTAGGCAAGTATGATCCATTCTCGCCCAAAAAACAATAAGGACCTCATTCATAAATATAATTAAACCCTTAAATTAAAACTTGTAAATCAACTTTAACATTTTAAAATTATTCGATACTTCATCAAATGAATTCAATTTAATGTTTAATATGTTTTTAAAATATAAGTAACGTTGACTATAAAATTATATAAATAATTATTTGATTTATCTAAAATTTATTGAACATGATCAATTATATCAAAATATTAAATTATTAAATATGATTTAATACAAATAATTATTAAACGAGTAATATTAGAAAAATTATTCCTAAGTTAGTAATCCTCGCTTTATATATGTGTGTAAAAGTAAAAGTATTTAGACTATAATATTAATGTTACATGCCACATTTATTAAATACTACAATTTACAGTAATTCAACACATTTATTGTTGTGTTCATTAATTATGATATAATTAATTGAAGAGTGAATTTTTCATATATTTGTATATAATTATATCTTTATATCTTTATAGCTATGACTAGCATTTTTTAAAATTTAAAGACCAAATTAAATTATTTAAAATAATTTTAAGAACCAAATTAATAATTAAATCTTAAAGTAGAGTGTAAAAGTGTAAGTCACATTTCATTTTATTATTTATTTCTTCTCTTTTTCGTTCTATTTTTCTACAAACGTACATAACCTTAAAGGGTAATACAACTTATAAGTAATTTCTAAGATCATTATCAAACTTAAGTCTCTATTCATAAACTCAAACTTATCAGAGTACAAAGGACTTACTAACAATTATCTTTCATAAAACTTAGTCTCTACTCATATTGCTAGGGTAAGGTAAATCTTATCAAAACTGAAAAACCAATATTTGATTGTATGTGAAGAGTCGGATCTGGTGATATCATTATCAAAATCTGAAACGTTGTATCCTAATTATTCAAACACCACACACGGATTGATTGCACCCATTGCAGGAAATTTGAATTCTATATTATTTGTTGAGAATTTAATTTAACTCAAGATTGTACATAGTAGTATAATTTGTGAGATTTACAAGGCTGATCACCGGGGGAAAATTGGATTGTCTTTCCTTGCTTGTCTTTTGGTGAGTTTGAATTAGCTACATACATACATTAGCCATTAGATAGCTCCTCCACTAGCTGTGTGTCGTATCGGTATCAAGTGCAATCTTGACTAAAAAAGAAAAGAGACACTTATAATGACATTAGTAGTTTGATACTTTAATTGTCTAAATTAAGGATGAAAATAGTAGTAGAGTACTAACAAATTGAGAATAAGTTTCAAACGATTGTACGTACAAATGGACACCTAAACCAACAAATTAAAACAAGTGTTTCCTGTTCCCGTATTGGTTAATAATTAACATGTGATTTCCCAATTCCCCCCAACCTAGGGGAGCAATGATAATTGGTTGTGACCTAATGGCCATTAAGATGGTTGGTGACCATCACATCGTAACTAACAATACAAGAAAGAAGATTGCTGGTGAGTGGTGACATTGTCACAATGAATGAGAGCATAAATGAATATTCAATACAAAGAAAGAGGATAATGGCGGAAGCAAGGGGAAACCGCAAGCATCAAACTGATCAAAGTCAATAGCGTAATTATCGAGAGAGCAAAATTGAACAAGACCGAGGCTTAGTTTTGGGAGCCATGTCTGCTAAGACAGGTCCGAAGGACCGAAAGCATACATAGGTCCCCTTGTCCTAAGCTGTTCGCGATAGCTACTTCTACTACTACTTTCTTCCATTTTCCATTCCTATGGATCCTTCATCTTTGAGGATTTATTATTTCATACTATGCATTCGAGTATTGATTATTAATTAGCCAATAAATAGTATATTTGTGAATTGATATAAAACATGTTACAAATAAAAAAAAAAGGATAAATTGTATCTAAAAAATTAAGATAAAAGACCCAAAATCTAATTTAGCCTAAATTTTTTTAACCAACACAAAAATCATCTAAAATTACTACATCTCAAAATCAATTTAGAATCCAAAATTAATCTTTAACATAAAATTAAACATGTAGAAATTTACTTAAAGTTATGTCAACTGACATCTCAACAAAATTCTAAAGAATTTAAAGTGAAATCAAAATCGCATTCAGTTTGAGTGCTTTATCTTCGTTCTTCCTCCTTTACTAATGCTACCTCATCCAATGGGAATTACCATTGGCATGCTTGGAGATGACCATAGTAAAAAAAAAATTAAAACTAAAAACAAAATTCTAAAATATTTAAGTAAACTCTTTTATATATATGAAAATAATAATAATTTTCTCTCAGATTTAAATTTTATACTACATACAAATCAAATATAACATGTAGTCTAAAATAATTTTAACTAATAGTTATAAAAAAATGTTAATATAATTTACAACCGTAAAATAATGTATTGTTCTTTTTCTCTGTGTAGCAAAAATCAAATTGTTGTTGATATTACGTTCGAAATTTATTAATATAATTTTCTTTTGAAACATATAAATATCTAAGTATTTATTTATATTATCCCTTAATTATTAAAAACTTTAATTCCCTAAAACTTTGATAATTCAAACACTAGAAAGCTTACACTTAAGTGACCTAACATATATGTAAACCTTTAAATATTGATCTATTGCTAGGATCAGATCCTTTCTATCCTATCCTTGGGTCCTCAAGTTTCAGCATATGTATCTCCTGAGGTCAATATGTGTGCAGACGAGCTTGTTAAATATGAAGTTTGTTCCCAGTTTTCTTTAGTTTATCTTGAGTTCTTGTCCACTTAATCTGTCTGTTTCTCTTATGGCTGATATCATTGGAACTGTGTTTATCCGGTTGTAGTTGCTTTTCCTTTCTTACTGATAAAAAAATGTAAACCTTTAAATTTACAATGTTTATTTATCTTATTAATTTATAATTTGTTATGCAAAAATGTTTACACGTTTCTTACAAGTTACAACTACATTTGTACGTAGCTGTGTATTTATAAGTTTGACTGAAAGAGGCAGATAAGAACACCAATGATTCCTCGATTAGGAAAGAAAGTCCTATATTGTGGCAACTATAATGGAAAAGACAAGTTTCATATGATTTTTTTTATACCAAAATCAAGACATATCTACGGCCCTTAAATAAAAATTACATAGGAGTACATATTCGAGACAACCGGGGTATGGTTTCCCAAGTCTTTATCAAACTTCGAAGTCATTTCAAATTTAATAGTAGTGGTACGGTAGTAACAAAGCAGGGTTAGGCAGCAATGTGAAAAACGGAGGCAGAAAACAAAATGACTGGGCGGAATGAAACGCAACGGAGCAGAACACAACACAATACACATACTATATGCCTAACTAATTTGTATAAGCTCTCAAACTAAATAGTAAATACTCAAGGACAAACTAGTAGGACCCGGACGAACTACAAATCACACTTTAACAACAAATAATTTTACATATACCTTCTTCTTCTTTTTTAATTTCAATGTTATAAACGCCATGGAAAATCAGATATCACATTTATTTAAAGAGCTTAATTTATAAATACATTATCAATGCAAAATATTTTGAGAAAATAGACTATACATTTCATTCTCAATAGGAGAACATCATATTAATAAATAAAATGGTAGAATTATCAACATGTAAGAAAGGTGCCTAGTAAGGAGTAAATTGCAATTACAGACAAGAAAACTCATCATAAAAAAGCCTCGGTTTGGCCTTTGTAGTGGGACCTTATTCTTTAAGAAATAAATAGTCCTACTTTTCATTAAGTACAAAAATAATAATTAAGAATATATTTTAAATTAAAAATGAGAAACTTATGAATATACGTGAAAAATTTAAACAAATAAAACTAAGAAAATAAATTAATTTTTTTTATAATTTTTATAAATATATCATAATTACTATATTTTTATACTTTTTTTGGATAAAAAGAATACTTTCTTAAAAAAAAAAATGGTGAGGGAAAGAGGTATCCGTGCAAACCAAAAAGTATTACCATTTTTTTGCCCGCACATGGCTCATCATTTTGCCTTTGCCTCCAAACAAACGCCATTAACAGCCTCAACTCTATTGTTGCTTTGGTGCTTCTTCCAAGTTTTAATTTTGAATATATACTGTTAGTGACTCTTTATAGAGATCCTCATTTCCCATATGGAGTTCGTCCCCACGGGCCACACAAACACACACACTACACTAGCTTCCAGCAACTTGCTTATCATATCTTTTTGGTGGGGTCCAATTGGGTGTCCACTAGTAATGGTCCCACTTTAGATTTTACGAAACCAGTTGCCATATTAATGGGCTTCAGCTGGAGCCCATTTACGATTGGGTTTCTTGTATGCCACTACATGACAACCGTAATAACCGTCTGATTTTGATGCATCCCTTTTAACTTTTCTCCACCACCCTTTGCCCAAAAATTTCAGACTTCATATCTCATATACCGAATTTAATGATTGATTTGTTTTATGTAGTAACTCTTATTGGGCATATAAATTATATTATTGAATTTAAAATTCCTACTGATATTTGAATTACATATCTTTTTGGTAGAAATTTTGAATTCAAGATTAAGAATATTTTTGTAAGTAGAAGATAAATTTTCCTACCTATCCAAATGTTAATGATAAATGTGTTATTAAGATTGAGAAAGCAAATGGAATTTTTTTAGTGGAGCATCATGTCATGTGTAATAATAGGGATAAAAGTCATCACTCACCAATTTCGGTACTCTGATTTCCATATTTCCATTGTCTCATGATATTGTTGATCTCACATCATTCTACTGCTAAAAAATGATACATAATATGACTTGCATTCGTTGTGTGATTCAGATTCAATCTTTTTCTCTATTTTCTTACAAAATAATATATATTCGTGTTATCTACAAGTAACGAACAAAAGGGCTCATGTTTCTATCAGCATCGTCTATTTCATGGTACATAGTCACACAATTATTAATACATGTTGGTATCACAGGATGTCGATCTCAAACAATATATACCAGCTATTAAATTGTATTATAACTACTATTACTATTATGTACGATCCGGATCGGATCATTGTCCAAATGTTTCCCTTAAGCTCAATTCGGATACATATCCGATCACTGCACTCTTAGCACGTTCTAAGCTGGGCCTGAGAACAATCAATGTTACCATTAAGTTCACACCCGACCTAATCACATACCGAGATTCTTGAATATGGTGGAACATTTTGATCGCCACGACTATTTGATTGGTTTTAAGTTGGCCCATACATAATTATGTAACGAAATTATTGGGATAATGTGAAACATTCGAATAATCATAATACCTCCATCCATGAATATTGAAAGAATATATGCAACGGATAAAGATAAATAACTTTTCCTTTGACTCTAAGAGGAATGAATAAGCTAAATAATACATTTCACTTAGTGTTTTAGATTAGTTCATTTATGCTACAAGAAAGTTTTTTCTGAAACAATTATTACTATTAATAATATTTATAAAAGGATATGAGAATTTCAAGTTTCAATAGTTTTATGATTATTATTGCGCAAACTTTTTCATTTTTATAAATTCTTGCGTCCTCATGATCAGTATAACTGCAGTGCTTTCCAGGTAAACACAATTTATGATACCTATAACAATAACAACATACCTACAACAATAACACGATATATAACTGCTTGATTGAAACGTTTCCCCTATGTACAAAACTTGGTTGAATAAGAAGAGATAAACAAAGAAATTAAATAATATGATTAGATATTTATCGTATTTAAGTGTTAAAAAGTTAGGACTCAAACAACAAATATGATACCCGTTACATTATCCTTTTGTTAAACATAAAAATTTATACATGTCATGACTAGAGTGCTCATGGTTTAGATATTTATATAATAAATAAATAAATTATAAGTAAATATTATAACTATAATCATAATTAATTTTATATAATTGATTATTTTAATATAACCAGTATTATTTTTTAAAATATATGAATATATAATTGATTATGAATAAATTGGTTATATAATTAGTTATTTAACAAATCATATCTAAAATCAATTACATAACCACCAGTTATGAATAAATAAAAATAAATTATTTAAAATAATTATTTTTATAAAATTAATTATAATTTATAACTGTAACTATTTTTTAATTAAAAAATTGTTTAAAATAACCATAGCTATAATTTTATAACTTATAATTATTTTTTAAAACCAATTTTTTAGCAACCTAGTAATGACGCATTTTGGAGTGTATGATGTGCATAAGCATGGTCGAGTGATTATTCGATATAAATCAATTATCCTGATTGTAACCAATGACTATACGGCGGATGGCAGGATTTATGTTTATGTGACACATGCAGCAAAATGGACCTTGACCCAAACCCGTGTCTTAAAAATGACTTATCCAACTCCTTTTATCTCTTTATTTGTTATTATAATAAGACTTAAAAACACTCTTTTTTCTTGTATGGTCCCTTGCACTCATCACGTTCACATCTCTCGATGGAGACGAAAAGCCTCTCAGGAACTGGAAGAAGAAGCAGCCCTTGCGCCTCACCGGAATTCGAGTTCTGGATGGTTCGAAACCCCGCTTTCCCACAACCTAACATTCTCTCCGCCGATCAACTCATTGTCAACGGGGTCCTCCTTCCCCTCCACCTCGTAAACAAACCCGACCCTCCATTAGAACCCGACCCATCTCCTGCTATAATCGACTCCTCCGCCGCCACCGCAACCGCCACCGCCTCCAAGCGCTGGAAGGACATTTTCAAAAAGGGCGACAAGAAAAACACAGACGCGAAGAAGCTCAAAGAGAAAAAAAGCGGTGTCACAACTTCAGCGGAGCTCAACATCAACATATGGCCCTTTTCCCGGAGCAGGTCCGCCGGGAACGCGGCTACCCGACCCAAACCATTCGCTCCGGCGACCCGGAAAGCGAACAGCGCGCCGTGTTCGCGTAGCAATTCGGCGGGAGAGTCCAAGTCCAGAAAATGGCCCAGCAGCCCGGCCCGGCCCGGGGTCCATTTAGGAAGGAGCAGCCCAGTCTGGCAGGTCCGCCGTCCCAAGAATCCAGTACCGGAACCTCTCAACCCTGACATCAACAAGTCCAAGCGAGAAAGTCGCCGGAGCAAGGTGGTCGGCGGGAGTGCCAGCTCAAAAACGAAGGTTTTGAATTTGAATGTTCCAATGTGCATTGGTTACAGACATCACTTGACCTGCAGAAGCGACGACAACAGTGCCATTCGTGTCAGTAACCCAAACCCACCTCATGCTCATGCTCATGCTCATGCCAATGTTGGTGGTAAACTTTTTACTCTGCGCAGCCTCTTCACCAAGAAAAACATTGTAGCCTCTCACTAGTCTATCTTAACTATGGTAATGGTACATACACGTGTGATTATTTAATTACTAGTTAGTATCTACTACTGCTTATTTTTCGCTCTTTATATGTTTTGGTTTTTTTAATTTATTTTGGGCTTGTAAAGAAAGAAGAAAAGAAAGCTACGAGTCTATCTTTTCGTACAGCGTTTGTATGTAACCGAAAAAGGCACCTTTTTCTGGCTACAACTTAGGATTTTAAACTAGATTGGTTAGTGTCGTAGCGTGATGAAATGCCTTCGTTTTGTTCTCTTCCTCCCTCGTGTAGCCTCAAATGCTTTTATCAGAATGTATGTATTTATTAATTAATTGTATTCTGACTTTTCGTTTCTCGCTATCTGCAAGTGGGCCTATGACTTACCATCCTTCCTGGCTGCTTCTATTTTTTAAAACTAAATTCTCCACTTGTCTTTTTCCTTCCTTCTGCCTTTGTGCTCAGAACTCAGAACTCACCAGAGCAGAGGATTTCGTTTTGGGAAATAGGAGTCGATAGAGCAGAGTATATTCCAAACCTTGCCGCATCACGCGTCTTCATTTCAATTTTAAAATTATTTATTTATAAATGTATATCTAAATAACTTTAGTCACAAATCTTCTGTTAAGATAACTACTTAGTTCCGGATGCTCTAAACTTAATTTTGAATGCTAACTAAGCGTGTTTTGGATCACCGGTGAAACAATCTGAAAATCATTTTGATCCCTTGTTAAAAAATTCCCAATTCTCCCTTTGGAAAAGTTGGATAAGTAGCAACACCTATACTTCTGTAGTGAAGTAGTCTCAGACTTTGTGCTGCTGCAAGTTTATCGGAAAAACAAACACACGCTGAACAAGCACTTAGTAATTAGTTGGATTAGCAACTCTAAACCCTTGCTAACAGCGGCTTAATTCTAACCATCTTGACTGTATGGAGGGAGTCTGTATCTTCAAAGCTTGTGGTGAATAAAGAAAGGCTCTTGACAGTTATATATTTCTGGTTTGCAGTGAACATACCCCTGCTAAATTTTTTTTTTAAGATTTTGATTTTTTTTTTTCTATTCGTTAAAGCTTTTTATTATTCATATTTTAGATTTTGATACAATTATCATGTTATATATATAGAAGATGAATCGTGATAAAACGGTAAAGTTGTGTCTTGATTTATTAGTCATGAATTCGAATCTAAAAATAATATTTTTACTTATATACAATATTCATTTTCCTTATATTGGTGAATCTCTAGACAATCTGTAAAGTAGTTTTTTTTTATGTTACATGTAATCTAATAAAGGCAATAAAATTAGTCTTGTAAATTGAGTCTAGCAAGAATTTGAACTACTAATTCCATTTGGTAATGGGCTTTATACATTCTGAGCTATTGGACATGGGCTTACATGTGACTTATGGCAGATAGAAACTGCATTTATCAAGCAATTCTTATTATGTAAAATTATCAAGCTAGTTTGGTGGTGTCTGATTTTGAGTAAACTTTATTTGGAAACAGAGAAAGTAAGAAGCTCCATAATGCATGCCAAATTTTCGTTTCTTAGATTTTATATTGTTTTCAGACATATATTTCATTTTATAATGTGTATGTTCCATTTCATGATGTTTTTATTTTCCCTCAACTCATCTTTGCAAGTAAATCTCCCACCATGAAAAACTAAATCTTTTCCTTAGAAAATCACACCCACAGTATAGAATCTAATCATCTAACGACAAATACAAACAGGTGTTCAAACTATCTTGTTCCCAAACACGGAAAAAAGAACAAGGAAAATGATGAGAAGACAAACAAAAACCAAAAAGGATGGAAACGTAGAAAACCTAAATGATCACAAAACGTCCTACTCCTGTAAAATTGAAAGAAAGAAAAAATCTGAAATGAAACAAAAAAAATAATGACTAAAAGGTTTCAATCAAGATTAATTATTAAAAAAACAAATAAATATTTCACACCAATAACATTCATCTTGATAATAAAAAAATAGACATAAAGATAGTATGTTACATTTTAAGAAATTACGTTCATATTTTTTTGAAACATATAAATATCTGTCTCTTCAACTTACTGTCTATCTGCTTTTAAAAAAAAACTTACTGTTTATCTAATAAAATAATATTTTTTGTAATTAGCAATGACGATATATTTAATATATTCTCTTACTTAATATACGTAACATCTTTGTAAAATATTGTGTAACTTTATTATTATTTAATAATAAGAGGAGTGCTAATATCTCTTATATTCTTATTTTATTCTAAATTGCAATTAAAGTTGCCAAAAGAATTTAGCTAAGTTTAAAGTTACCGAACACTTATTAGTTTCTTTTTCCCCTTTCCTAAGGATGGACCAATCCATTGTGCCTTTTGGTATACGTTAGAGGGCACATGCGTTTTGTAAGGTTTTTTTTATCAACCGTCGCATTCGGAAGAAAAGTGCCGCAAAGGAGAAGGCCAAAAGTGTATTGCATTTTCAATTTTCAAGTCTAAGTCTCTTCTTAGGTAGTACGAGGACTTCATAGTTCAATATTTAATATACGGTTCACGTAAAGTTATTGTCAACCCGCTTAACTCAATCTGAAACTGAAAATCATATTGGATTACTATTTCTTCGGTTTCTCATTAATAAGGAAAATGATTTTTGTATGTACCGATTTTGCAAATGAAATTTTATCTTTTTTTCCCTTGTTGTAATCATTTCTTTTTATTTTTTAATTCATTCAGAAAGTACTTTTTTTGTTGAATTCAGAAAGTACTTTAATCCTGTACCAAAAAAGAAGGTACTTTAATGTTTTAAATTGAGATGTAAAATAAGAAAACAAAGATACGTATATATCATTAATTTGAAGTTTTATGAACTCGTTTTAAATTAACTTTTGAGTACCATTATCTTAATTATTACATGTATTATTATTTTAGAAGTATTAAATTTATGCTCACTTCTTGATTAGTTTTTTTTTTATATATTTTTCCTGAAAAATTATTCATCCAAATGACACTGTTGCATTAATAAAACTCTCAAACCTATTGTGCATGAGAAATGCTTAATGATGAAAATGTTTTTAAAACGAAAGACATTGGCTGTTAAATGTTTTTTTGAACGAATCATGTCATATTATTTCTTTCAAAAGCTTCTCAACAATACAATTTGGGATACACTTGAAACAATAGAGGCCAGCATACATATTAGATGCCTTTGCCAAAGCATTGCTAGCTGTTGAATGTTGATCCGTATATTATTATTACGTTTTTTTTTTTGTTCTATCAAAAGCTGAATGAAGAAGCAAAGGCAACAGGCCCAAATTCAGCCCCAAAGTATCAACAATACAATGCCCACAAGAAGAACAGACAAAACCCACAAGCTTGCTACTTGCTAATTGCTACCGAAGCAAATGTAACTCTAACTCTTTTTTTTTTTTTTCCATTTTAGCCCCGGTTCACGAACAACTCGAATTCGTATGCATTTTTTTTCCTCACTTTTTTGGTCGAAGAGTGGATTCTTTATTTTAGCCTTTTAGGTCTTCTGCAGGGCATTGCTATTGGCACCATCTATTAACTATTTAGACCCCTCACTTATTCAAAAACATTTTTGTACATAACTACCCTTAATCTTTGATACCCAAAACACAATGAAATCTATTTTTGTTGTATTTTTTTTATAAAAAGTCTAATATAGTAGAAAAAAGTTTTCATTGTGTTGATTTTTTTTCTCAAAAAAATTAATACATTAGAAATGAGTTTTCTTTGTGTTAGGTTTTTTTATTCATACAATGAAAATAATTTTTGTTGTATTAATCTTTTATTAACACAATCAAAATATACAGCAAAAAAAAAATTCCAATATATGATATTTAAAATAATAAAAAAAGAAGTTACCCTTTTAATAATATTGAATTAATTATTATACAAGTTATTTTTCTGAAATTGAATTAATGACTATGCAAGTTATCCTTTTTAATAGTAATCAAATTAGTTATATACAAAATAAGAATAAAATAAGGTGAAAATAAGATGAAAACTAATGAGAGTGGTATATGTCTAGTGCTTTTCCTAAAATTTATAGTTTTCCGCCCCCACAACGTACGGCGGCTATATATCAGCAGCATCTCCATTCTCCACCTTTGTAATTCATCTTCCACTCACTCCATTCTTGCTTCGTTGCTAATGCTTGGGTCCCAACTCCCAAACATGAACATTATAGAAGTACTATCTTAGTCCTGCTCCTGGTTGCATGACATGAACTAAACAAGAGAGGAAAGACGAAAAAGAATGCTGCAGCTAATTAGTCATACAACTACAAATACTATTCCGTCTAGAGGCAATTATATATAGTAGTCAAACTATATATCAACTCATTTACGATTACGAGTCCCTCTAGGCATAGTAATTAAAATTCACAAGAGCACTTTCCAGTCTTCCTTCAACTTAACACATGAACGCGTACGTGTGTGGTTTTCCGTTAGCCTAAATTCTCAACTTAATTGATTTGCAATAAATTATGTACTTAAAATTACTTACCAACAAAAAAAACCAAACACACTTGAGCTTTGCTCAACGTGGAACAAATTAAAACATTGTCGTACTGTAGAACAACATCTGATAACCACTATCCTTATCTTAACTCCTAAAAATATCTTCAAGAAAAAAGACTCAAAAGGATCAACTAGTGGTGCCCTTCCATTAAGGAAAAGCTAAATATGCTTATGAGAAAGCAAGATTTTAGATTTACTTTATGTTGGAAAATTGTGAACCAAGGACCAGTGAAGAAACATCAATTATATCTCGCACCAACTTGTCACTAGTAGTAAGGTGCCATCTGACTTGCCGAGTCAAATTTTAATTAACTTTAACAAGATGACTCACGTTGGTGGAGAGTATCAAGTACTAACATGTGGGGGCTTCCCCGTTGTCTTGTGAGGCACACAGATAATGTTGCAACGGCAAAGGGAAGCTTGGACCCACCACTACTTGTACTGCTAATTTATTCTTCTATTAATAACGTGTCCTCGTAAGTGAGATTATGTGATTAATTAATATTAATTTGATCGTTCCCATTGGTGGAGAATCTAATTATGTGGCGCACATTAAGTTTTGATTGGAACCCTCCATTCCCAAGTTTCACTTTTTTGTGTACTTAACTTACCCTATATGGATCTGATAACGAATGGAATTTTTTTAATAAAATTTGTACATGAAAATACATATCGTAAAGTATTAGAGGCTGAACAATGCAGAAAAATATCTCAAATAAAAGTGCTGAAACCACGTATATTTTGGCATAGCAGCCCAGCATGCTATAAACAGAACCTAACATGCCATAATCTCTTCTCCTGTGGCACAACTTTATTGTGATTTGAATATAGATTTGACTCCTTAATCAAATCATAATAAGCGGTCTACAAAGTGGAAAAGCCCATTATGTCTATCAACATAAAAGTAAAATATTAATGATAACTTTGGGATAGTAATATTAAAATATTAAGCAAATAAATGGCCAAATCTTCGGGATTGATGTCAAATTCAACAATTTCTTTGAATGGCCACACTTATATACAGATAACACCATCTATAAAGGTTGTTTGCCTCCTTAAAGCCCCATAAAATATTCGGAACAACAGTGCTATAGCCATCTTTAGGCTGTCCAATAATTAAATATACTGTGCAATCATCATTGGTTTAATTTGCCCAAAAGGAATTAAGTTTTGTAAATTTGTAAATATTCTATTCCTTTTTGCGGGAAGGAGAACTATTTTATCATTTACACCCCTTGACGACGTCAAGGGTCAGAGCGTAATCTAATCAAAGTGTGAACTCATCCCAAACTTGTCATCCAAATTTTTCATGAACATTTTGTCTGTTATTTAAATTTTGAATAAAAATCGTATCAATAGTTATACTTACACGTAATGTGTGCGTGTCTTGAGTTAGAAGATGAGTTTTGGGTTGGATTCCGCTTGATAATCTTTCGTTGATAGACGATTTATATAAGTATCACAATGAAATTTGGTAAAACAAGTGTTGCGTATATAGAACTAGTAAGTGTCTAAGACATTATAAGAGTGTTTCTTGAGTAAAAGAAAATGTTAGAAAGAGATGGCACATTCAATCCTATTGGATTGGATAACATTGGCTTGTTGGGGAGACTAACAAAGGCTTAATAACTCAAAGAATTACTATAAAGGTCTAAAGCACAAGTATTTTTATCCACTTGTGTCCACTCAAGTAATTCCTAAATATCAAGAGATCTTGTTAATCAAGGGAGAATACTCACTAATGCCATCAAGATATCAAGTAATTCCTAAATGTGTACGACATTTGCTAATACCATGACATGAGTAATTCTATTTATCTATCCTATCAGTGTAAACATTTAACTGACATTCATTATTTTTCTCTATTTCTCTTTATATATATATATCATCTAATCTATCGTATTTTCTCCATGCAGCATTTTCGTACTGACTAGTCTTCTCCGTCGCACCTTTTTATTATTTTAAATTATTTTATTTTATGTTAATCATGAAACTGTTGATAGACGTGACGTAAAGCGAGAAAATAAAGAAATTCAATTTAAGAAAACAAATAAAATAAAACTTTTGGCAATTACTCATTAGCATGTTTATGTTATAGTAATAGAGATAGATATTACTTATTAGATACTATTTGCACCGTCCCTCCATCACCATGACGTCTCTCAACTTTTTACGCTGTTGATGAGGGATTCGCGTACTATCCCTCCCGTCTTGGCGTCTTCCTACATGCAGCAGTGTCAGTACTCTCACTCCTCCTTCAGCCCTGAATCCCAACTACTCCAAGTCATACTATGCTTCCATATAATAACTAACAAACCAATGCTTAACCAACCTTATATGAATGCCCATTTTTACGATTTAAAAGCTCTAGCTGTTAAATGAAAAAAATCAATTTGACATTCTATTAATTAAAGACAATATTATATTTCCTCAATCATGTTGTGATTTTTTATATTAATTTATCGTTTTTATTTTCAAAATTGTCATATTTTTTACGTGATCGAGTATATATATTTTTTCAATAAAAGTTACTACTATAAGAATTATATATTAAAAAGCAGAAAGTTATAAAAAGAAAACTTATGGATAAAATTAACAAACTTGTAAAAAATTACGAATTCATGAAAGTGGTATGTATTTCTTTATTTAACAAGAGTGCAAAATTCATAATTAATTAAATAAAATTATTAACATCTTAAACAAATGTTATTGCTAATTACTTACATCTTTATGTGAGTCAATATGTTTAGACCGTCTTGTTTGATACTTATAAATCTATGGAGAGCATATTTTTTTTTTAATATGATATATTTTCTTGTGCATATAAACCTATTATCTAAAAATATATTTAATAGTAGTGTAGAGTGAAATTTACTTATATGTGCGAATAAATAAATATAAATGCTGTTAAACGTAATATACAAACTTACAAAGTGTAATGTATAAGATTTTACAGTCTTGAAATAAATCCAATTAAACCCGAGAGATAGAGAGAGACTGCATGCATTCCCACCCAAAGTGTAATGTATAAGATTATAGCTGCTAAACAAGATTTACGGAATGAACTAACTTATCTCTTGATATAGCCTGCAAGGTCCGTATTACGTAAAGGGACACGATGCATGAATGGCACATTATGTAGAGCGAGGAAAGCAACTTTCTATCTTTACATTTGAGTAAAACAATAATAACCTTGTGCGCGAATAAGGTAACTATATGTTAATGTAATATGAAAATAAAATAAAATAAAATTCAATCCGCTCTAAGTTACCCTGTTCAGGCCTTGTTTGTCCTACTTGATATTTCTGTTGTTTTTTTTCCTGTTAATTTCCTTCCATTATTTGTGTTTATTCATGTTTTCTCTTGAAAACTTGTCTGCTTTTTTCCTTGTCTATTCGTTTGCAAAAGTTTCATCATGAATGACAAAAAGATATGCATATATAGCTGGGATAGGAAGTAGGAACCAATAATAATTACATCTTGTAAGTTTTCATGGGCAGCTCTTACAAAAGACGAAATAGTGACAAAGAAGATTAATGCCACGCAGAATAAATAAAGCCATAATACATGGAACACGCGCAAAATGGGAAGCTGCCAAAAATCTTAGAAACTATTTTTGGCCCTAGACCTTGTATTTAATGTAACTGTGTAAGTAACTAAACTTTGTCTGTACATGAGAAATAACAGAGAGAAAGAAGTGGGATGAAAAACAATAAATAGAAAATGAGTAGAAAGTATACAAAGATTTAGATAAAGAGCAAATAAATGAAGGGAAACAAGTTAAATTTCACTCGAGTAATTTAGCTGAATATAAAAAAATTATATTAAACTCTGGTATCACAACTAGTCTCAATACACACACAATGACACATGTATATAGTTGTTATTCATATATCAAGTTCTTACTATGGTTTGGAACTTCGGTTATAGAAACGTCCACATTTGTGAATCAAATTGCAAAAGGGTCACCGTTGATTCAACTAATATTATTAAAATTGGTCTTTTTAAGTAAGATATCTAATTTAAGTTTTATGGATGAGAAAAACATAATTTAAAGGTATAAGAATATCACAAAAAATGTTCAGTTAGATTTTTCAATGAAAATTAATTAATTATTGATAAAGTCAATGAATATTCTAATTAATAATATGATATAAAAAATTGAAGAAAAAAAACTGTCTCTCATTTTAGATGATGTTCATCACCTCCATTATATTTGAATAAGCTTTTGATTAAAATAATTTAATTGTTTAGACTTTACTCATGACAAGTGTTTTTTTTAACATATTTATCGTGAAGACAATACTTCTACCTACTGGTTGGTTAAGATCAAAGCTTCTTCATTCTTATGGATATATAATGTTAGAATTTTTATTCTCTGTCAAAAACTTAGGTTAACTCGTCAGCATATATATCTAATGGTAAACTAAATTTAAGTTATTTAATTTCCTTTTTGTGGATAAAATTATACGCGTCAATTTTAAGAATTTTAACAATATACTTTTTTTATATATTTTTTGTTCAACTTAGATATTAACTCATTTATATTTTTCAGTCATAAAAGAAACTCATTTATATTTTAGTTTTAAATAAATAAATTATGTAAAAAAGATAATATATAGTTAAAATATAAAACATTTTTTAACGGTAAAAATACATAGGTATATCCACACTATTTTATTTTTTAACCTTAAAAAATGAGCTATTTAATTCTGTATTACAAAAATGATTTATTTCGTATTATGGGAGCTTGGGTATAGCAATAAGGGTTAGTCCCTCCTAACTCAATACATTAAGGTGTGAATCTTTGTTGGAAAAAAAGAGTTTAATTCAATTTGGTATTCAATCATATATGTTTTGAACAAACTCTGATCGGAAGAGAATATTTATAAGGGAAAAAAAGCATTTTTTTTCGATCTATTTTATCATTTATGACCGTTGGTTTCCTTTCTTTTTTCATGCAGTGCTTTCACAGATGTTGAAGCAATCTTTTTTTCACGTTTCGAAAAGCCCTTCACCCACGTACGTTTGTCCTTTCAGCTTTGCAAGCTTGCTCTAGTCTGGCAGGCAGTGGAGACGTGGAGGAGGTATACGAGGATATGTTGTTTGAACAAGTTTTGTCATTATTATTTACAAAGACAAGAAATAAAATAAAAACAAAAACTTTAGAAATTAAGATTAATTTATGCATAAATTAAAATCAATTCTTTAGAAAACCTGATGAATTATTTTTTTTTAATACTTTTTCTCTTATAAGTATTTATATAAAAAATTATTCAAACAAAATTGAAAGATGCAATTTAGGAAGTGGATTCCAACAGACGACTGGTGCTCGAGGATCACAGGGATCATCTTTTCAAGAAAAAATCAGACGCCAGGGACAGCAGAGGGTGGACTCTGTGAATTGTTATTTTCCTTCTTCTTAATTTGTTGTAGATACTACTCTCGTTGTTACAGTACGTAGCTAGATTAGTTATTAATTCGTTAGTGTTTAAGAACCCGTTCTTGTAAAATAATGGTTCTTATTACATGTGAAAACTGCCTTATCCTCCTCTAGCTACTGAAACTCGTCAAGAACTGGTGCTTAGTTTTAACATATATAAACACTTTCTTTTAAAGATGTTCTAGTAGTGGAGTTAAATTAAGATTCATATAAATAATTTCATAAATTTAAGTTAAACTTCTTTTAAAAAAATCCGGAGTTGAACTGTGATTATGAAGGATCCTAAACATTGTCTATAATTTTGCAATCATAACGTTAACATCTGTAATTAATTATATAATATACCGCCAAATGACATCCTGAGTGTTCTATATCCAATCCAGTGGCAGAATTTGAATAATTTTTTTTGGAGCGGCTAAAATGTCGGACAATTTTTTTTAATGTAATTAACATATTCATATCTTTTTGTTTAGTTAAAGTGTGGATATCCTTATATACTATTGCATACTCTAATATTAATACTTTTTATTTTCTTATATTTTTTCTTTATTTGTGTGTGTATGTGTATATTTTGCCTAACTTTTGTCCCATAATATTTTATTTGCGCAATTTAATCTCTAAATTGTTAAAAATCTTTACTTTTTAGTTCATCTATCAACATTTTTCACAAAATATCTCTTCTAAATTGTTAAATATCTTTACTTTTTAGTTTATCTGTCAACATTTTTATCATAATCTCTCTGCTGCAGTTGACGAAAGAACTAAAAAAAGAAGATATTTAACAATTCGGAGACTAAATAACATTCAGAGACAAAGTTATACTAAATATCACATTTAAGGACCAAATTATGAGCTATCTCAAAATAAATTATGGTGACATATTGTTAACATTTTTAAGAAAGTGATATGAGAATACAACTTTTATTTATTTAATAGATGGAATAAAAATATTTTGATATAAAATATTATTTGAATAATTTGTAAATAAATGAACATAAGACTTTTTCACCTTCATAAGGGAGAATAATACCTTTCTATTGTAATTGAAAGGTGATTAAACTTATAGGTAAGATAAATAATATTCAAACATATTTTTAAAAAAATCCTATAAATGCCAGAATCTCACTCATAAAAAGAATTTAATTACACAAAAAATCTTATATAAAACATCACGTAAAAAACATTTTTTTTTCTAAAATTGTATAAGTATGACTTTATAGAAGAAAATGAAGAGAGTTTACAGTAGCCACTCTTTCTGTCATAAGACACTTTGTTTGAAACATAAGAAAATCAGCAAAATGGAAAGAGAGGGAAGGATATACATTTATAAAAAAACAGAAAAAGAAAAAGAAACTTTCCCGCTTAATCTTTTTATGTATATTAAAATTATTTGCAATTTTTAAATGTCACCTTTTATTAGTTGATATTTATATAATATTATTTTTATGACAATATAATTAAATAATAATATTTAGTGTTTTTTAAATTAAGTAAATAAATATAAATAAATTCTTTTTGTAAAAATGAACAAATTAGAATAAGATTTGTAATCTGGGGGGAAATATAATCGTCTTTTACATTTTAGTTGGATTTAAAAAACAAACAGTGGAAAGGGTAAAACTAAATAGACAAATTTTATTTTTAATAAACTTTTATTTGATTGTTCTTACTCCTAAAGTATTTTTTGTTGATGGTTTTAGTTGTTACTGTCAAGAGAAACTTTAAACATGATGTGGCAGTCACATTTTGTGAGGGTGATTTTTCCAGCGATGTTTTTACAATGCAAAATCACCAGTGGCTCGATTTTGTAACACATCATGTCGCACAAGGGCCATGACATGTACGTGATAATACAATTTTTAGGGATTGTTGCAAGATGAGAGGATGTGTGAGGAGGGAGTGAGCTAGAATTGCAAACGAGGGAAGATTAGAGTTAGAGTGATGAGATAAAATGTCTTTAGAGACCTCTTAGGAATCGAGATTGATTCTCGTAGGATGTCAGGGATGTTCAGAAATTGAAGCTCCTCTACGATAAGATCCATTCTGCGAGAGAAGATAAAAGAATTGAAGTGTGGCTTGAAGTTGGGGATCTATGGTTTGGTTGTGAGAAAAGAAAAGGAAGAAATGCAAAAGAATATGTGAAAAGAAAAAAAGAAGAGAAAAAAGAATAAAAAATGAGAGGAAAAAAAGGTGATTTAGTTATAAAATAAAAAATAGTTAAATTAAAGTGAGGGACTCACGTTTAGGAATTTAAGAAAGTAACTTCTAACAATTTTAAATCAACACACATTTTAAATGATTTTGCCAAGCAAGCTACCACAAAAGTTTTGATATAATTAAAAATTAACTGTTACATTATCATTTAAAAGAGAAACATGATGAGAAGTACAAAAACCAAACAAAAATAAAATAAAATAAAGATCAGTTAAAAAAAAGTTTAAGGATAAAAACATAATTTATCCATAAAATATATGCAAATAATGCAATAACTAATATAATTAGAAAAGGAAAAGATAAAAAAAATGATATTAAAATAAAGCAAGAGATAAAAAAAATGTTATAAACATAATTATTCATAATTCGAAATTTCAATAGATATAGCAACAGTGCGAACAAAACCAGAAGCTGATGGAGCTGATTTGGCCACGGTTCCATATACGTCTTTATTTGGGATTATGAATGAATAAGCCTGAGGGACATAACCTATAATGCTAGGAGACTAGAGAGAGAATTAGTACGTACAGGGAGAGAGGAAGAGACATTCGGACTGTCCCACTAACTTGACCAGCTTTATTTACTTAACTGCAGACGCTCTTTTTTCTATACTATAGTGAATAATCTCAGATTTGATGCTATGCTATGCTATGCTGTAGACAGCCACTGAATTGTAACTCACAGAAAGGCAAGCATGCATAATCATGCCCCACTTCAACATCACACATCTTCTCAATCTCAATTATACATGGACAAGAAACAATCCACAGTTTAAGCAAAGATTTAATATAAGCTACTACTTCATTAATCCATTATGTCTTGGTTTTGTTACATAGTAGTATATTAAAATTAATTAATTAAAATGACTGTGGTAATAGTAGTTTGAAGTGGTAAAGAAAAGGACAAAGGTGAAGGGTGATTCCGTGTTATCTAACTCTTCCTCTATTCCATCACCTATCATCGTCAGTAGTATTTACTTGTTGGCTCACCCTCGATTTGATCGTTCCTCTCTCTCTCCTGCTTTTGTTTGCCAGTGGCGCATTGCAGGAAACGAGGGGGAGAGTTTCATTGGGAAGGTAAAACGCACCCTTTGTTTGCACCATTCCCTCAAACCATTTACATCAGCATCCACCACTCTCTTTTCTTCTTTCTACTACAACAACCCCAGTCATAGATTGTTTTATGCGTGCGTGCATCTTCTTTTTTCCTCTCACAACTGAATGCTCTAGTGGGTGGTAGTAAGTTTTAAGAGACTAAACACCCATTTTTCCAAGGAAATTTGTGCAGACTTTGTCAGGGAAGTTACAGTGGGAAAAAAAACCTCTTCCACTTCATGTAACAGACACACAACTACAGCACTAGATCACTGTTTTGGATTTTTTATGTAAAAAAGGCCTGCAAACTTGTAGCATAAAATCCGGGGGTGCCCTGAAGACAACTCATCTTCGGAGCTAAATAGAAATTAGAAAGAGAGGAAAAACAGAAAGAAGGGTTTTTGTCTTCAAATTTTGAACTAGTGTGGTGTAGGATATAATAGCTAGGGAAAACGGATAAGAGTGTGGATGGGTGAGGAGGCAATGGAGGGTGTGATTTCTTCTAAAGTGATGGGTTTTGGAGAGAATACAAGTAGTAGTGGGGTTTGTCCAATGATGATGATGCCTTTAGTGACTTCTCATCATGTTGGTCATCATCCATTAAATCATCCTAATCTTAATAATCCCAATCCTAATGAACACACAAACACTCTCTTCCTTCCCATGCCTTGTACTAATAATAATCACCACCCGAACCGCAATAACCACAACTCCAACGCCACTGAGTTAGGGTATTTCATGGAGATCCCCAACAACAACAACGATGGAAGCTCCTCTTCCTCTTCTTCAGCTGTCAAGGCCAAGATCATGGCACATCCTCACTATCACCGTCTCTTGGCAGCCTACGTCAATTGTCAAAAGGTGAGGGAAAGAAAAAAAGAAAAAGAAGATTAATCTTAACTCATCATATCCATTGACCCAACGTTCCCCACTCAGGTGAAAAGTAGATTAATATAGACAACCAGTGATTGAAAACGATGCTTATTAAATTTATTCAACTGGATCTGAGTTATGACATGTGAAGTAATTTCTTCATATTTTACTTAAAAAAACAGTCATTCATTCATACTTTGTTACTTGTGACAAACTACTACTACTACTATTATTATATCTTAAAAGAAGAAAAAAAGTTGAAGTAGGAGTAGAAGTAAAAACCCTTTTGAAGATCAAACATGACAAAAGATGGCTAGTTTGGCTATTTATTTAGTTGATGGACGTACCTAGCAGGTTGGGGCTCCGCCTGAAGTGGTGGGAAGGTTAGAAGAAGCATGTGCATCTGCTGCAGTGATAATGGCAGGTGGAACAGCTAGCATAGGCGAGGATCCAGCGCTGGATCAGTTCATGGAGGCTTACTGTGAGATGCTGATCAAGTACGAGCAAGAGCTCTCCAAACCCTTCAAGGAAGCCATGCTCTTTCTTCAAAAGATCGAGTGCCAGTTCAAATCTCTCACTATTTCTTCTTCTTTGGACACTACTGGTGATTCATGACCTCTTTCTTCTCCAACTTTCTTTTATTACACTTTTTATTTTTTAAACATTTCTTGTTTGGTATTTGCCTACTTGATGCCGGATCAATTAATTGAATATCCATGCATGTCTGTGTTTTCAAGGATGTAGTAGGTTCTGTGGAATTTGTAAAAATTTAACCGGGAGTTTCATCCGCCTTTTTTTTTCTTTTTAAACGGTTAATATGTTTTTCTTAGAGTGCAGTCTTTTTGTTTCATTATGAATTATGAATGGTGTTTATTTGTCTAGTCTGTCTTTTCGTTGTTTAAGAAGGTTTGAAATACTAGCATGGGTATGAACATATCTTCTTGGTTCTCAAAACGTGTTTTTTCCTGTTAAAATGTGGATGGGGTGGTACTAATCTGTAGGAGTATAACACTCCTTATCGGTGTGAGTGCATTGAATAAACTTTTGTTGGCATCTTATAAATTCTGGGGTTCCTGCTTGCCCTGATGATATTGACATAATTTCAGGCTTTCTTTTTGGGAAATACAAGTCTTTACCAAATAACTTATCTATGCATTTCCCTAATTGTTTTTAACCCCACTCTACCCCTCTGTCGCTTAATGTTGCTTCTGAAGGTAAAGAAAAATTATGCTTAAGTTAAATCCAACGATAGAGGGACTGGCAGCTGGAACGTGACTTGGGGTTTAGTGGAGAGTCTAGGGTTTCATTAATCCAGTGCTCAAGAGTCAAGAGTCAAGAGTGTTAATTGCGAGGTAGTTGGTAATTTTGTCCTGTTGGAAATGTCAAATGCTCAGTGCAGTCAAACGAGTTGCTTAAAAGAGGTCCTTTGAGGCAGTTGCAGGAGATATTTACCAAACAATGTTCGAAAACATAAAATATTATATGAAATTTATGGTCCTTATGGATGCATATGAACGCATTTTGCTAAACTAACTTTCTATATACTGATAAATTCATGGGTTTTAGTTGGGTTGCCTTGTTTGTTTCAGAATGTGTATCTATGCGTACTGTCATTATTTTTCATGTGTTTGTGTCCGCAGGTGCAGTGCATATTGCCATACTTGCTAGAATTGTGTCTTTGACATTATGGTACTACCTATTTGTGTGTCTATAACTGGAAATGAATGGCTACCTGCCATTTTTACATCTACATGGTGCTAATATTGCTGATTGAAATTAGCAATTGAATGTGACAACCATCAATATATGTCAAAAGTTACTGCTAGAGCGTTGATGACTACAATGAATAATAGTAGGAAACTTTTGTATACTGTCTTGGATATAATTATAACCAAGCTTTCTCAAATATCGACCCAACTATGTATGAGCCAAAAGTAGCGCATGTGTTTCTGTTGATGTAAAGGAACAGATCTTCATATGTTCTTGGACCCCAAGTTATTTTAGTAGTTCATCACAAGTTTCAATTAATCGGTTTAATCTGGATAGAGGGACCTTTGATAATTTTTTGTTCTAGTTATTTAACTATTATACTTTTTCAATAGAATTCAATTATTATTATTATTATTACTACTACTACTACTTTTGTTGTTGCTATTAATTTCTTGATGGTTTTAATTCTTCCATGGTTAATGGCAATGTCTTGCGTTTGATTTTAGATAAATGTGTTGTGTAGTTTTTGCTTTAATTATGTACTTTTTAAAGTAAATCAATTTGTACCACCTTTTCTCTGTATCTACAAGGGCCTGATGGGTGTCGTTTCTTCTAAAAATCAATCTTACTTTTGGCTTGACTAGGGTTAATATGATTGATCAAGTAACCTTAGGCAAGTTATATTGGTGAAGTAGACACATTCACATTTAAAGAGTGTAGGTCTCTTTAACTGTATTGGGTACTACTATATATGAAGAAAATGGTGGTGTCTACTGTCTCAAGGTCTAGATGGCGGTACTGTGTTTATTAAGAATAAGGTTGTGTATGAACATGGATTAATTTTGATTGCATCAATTTAAATTCTCACTTTGGTTCTTCGTTTGTTGTTTCCTAATTAATGTAAAGTTATACTTTTAGTCATCCATTAACTTATGGTACACCCCAGTGCAATAAAAATCGCCCTAAATAGGTGTACAAGGTAGTGGTTTGGTATATAAGCATATATCGTACCCTAACTTCATTAAGTTTTTAATAGTGATACAGAATCGCTTGCGATGGAGAATTATTACATCTACATTCATTAATAACTTTAGTAATAATTTTTTATGGAGAATAATGTGAAGGAGGAAGAGTAATTTCTCCAATGCTTTATTTCTAGTGTTCTTCGGCTCACTCTAAACTGGCATATTTCCCCTTGCATTTGGTATTTATCAAAGAGTTGCATTTTAATTTTTTTTGTTATTGGAATTTATAAGTTCATGGCCTACCTTTAACTTTCTAGGAGATACATACAAATCAAATTATTTTGAATAAAACCTTTTCCTTCCTAGGCAATCTAAAAGCAATCCCCTTGTTCATTGTTTTCAAATTTGTGATATATTACAAGATAGTTTATGAGTGACTTTTGGTTCTTACCGTAGTTGGTTCATTTGATCATCAGTGTGTAATGAAGCTATTGATAGGAATGGGTCATCTGAAGATGCTGATGTACAGACCAACATAATAGATCCGCAGGCAGAGGACCAAGAACTGAAAGGTCAACTCTTACGCAAGTACCGTGGATACCTAGGCAGTTTGAAACAGGAATTCACCAAGAAGAGGAAAAAGGGCAAGCTGCCCAAAGAAGCAAGGCAACAATTACTTGAATGGTGGAGCAGACACTACAAATGGCCTTACCCATCTGTATGTTGCATCTATAACATGATCCTTTACCCTATATATTTGCCTAGTTAATTTTATCAATTTATTTTCTATAGGTGATATATTAATTTATAACAATAATGGTGAATGACTACTTTGGTTCACTTTTATTTAGAAGTATTTACCTTTCAACTGGAGTAATGGACCTAATAATTGATCTTTTACTCTCTATTTGTCATAATTGATTTTTTTTCCAACCCCGTTATCTATATTTTAATTATCTATTTTACCCTTTAACTATTATAAATTAACTGCACACTTTTATTTTCTACTGCATTTAACTTCTTCATTCTTTATCTTTTATCTTGTGTTTTACTTTAAAAATTGTAACGAGGCACGGAAGACTGTCTCTTTTCTTTGGTAACTGATAACAATTATTTTTCGGTATATATGAAACATGTTATGGCAGTTTTTAGGAGAATAATTTACAAGGTTCTACATGCTTAATTAATTTTATGCATTAACAGGAATCTCAGAAGCTGGCTCTTGCAGAGTCAACAGGGCTGGATCAGAAGCAAATTAACAACTGGTTTATCAATCAAAGGAAGAGGCACTGGAAGCCTTCAGAGGACATGCAATTTGTGGTGGTGGATCCAAGCCATCCACACTACTACATGGAAAATGTTCTGGGCAATCCCTTTCCCATGGATCTCTCCCACACAATGCTCTAAAAAACGTTTTGGTGCTTGTGTGCTCTGAAAGTATATGTATTGTGTCTAAGTGCAAGGCATTCATATAATAATAAGTATGTTACTCTAATTAGTAACGATATTTACACAGTAAAAGATGTCTCAAATGCTAATTATTGCAACTTGCAAGTCTTCACCTTTTGCAGTTTAAATTGGAATTGAGTCTTTTAAATCTCTTTTGTAATTCAGCAATTAATTTCTCAAGTTTAGTGCATATTTGGGAACAATTTTGGAGATTTTTATATTAAGTTAGAAAATATTGTTTTTATTAAAATAATTTGAACTACACACTTCAATAAGAATCAATGAGTTAATTTGGACTTTCATAATTTGTCATACAAGAAATTAATTATTTGTAAGGGCTGGATCCTTTGAATAGTAGTTTTAAGCCTGTAAAGACTGGGCTGAGCTTATCTTAGAAATATGTTAATTATAAATTTCTACAAGCATTACTTCAATTTTATGATAATTTGTTTTTCTATTGTAAATTACAATATACAATTGGAATGGCTCCCTCAAATAGATATTTTTAATTTAATCTTTTTAGCTTGTCAGAAAAATCTCTTCTGATCATTTAAAATTAAATTCTTCCCTGTACACTATTACCTTTTTTATTATATAAAGTCTATATAATTATGATTTTGGTGTACAAGTACATAAATAATATGCAATCTATATATACGAAAAAAAAAACTGCATGCAGTCCGTAAGTTTTACTTGTCTTGATTTTGAGTTATTTTAATTCCTAGTAGTAATTGCTTTCTTTCTTAATTGTCTTAATATTTTAATTTTAAATATTAATATATGACCTGAACCCGATAGCATATGCTTGGGTAACGTACCTATAAATTCACACACAAAAATTAGTTGTCATAATGCCTTCATTAGTTAAGAGTATAAATTAAAATATTTAAAATAAAAATATAATTTGACTTTTAGAAAAATGAAATGTAAAAAATAATTTAAAAAATACTCATATGCTGTTGGTAATTGAGTTGAAAGTGTAAAGGAATCCTTAATATTTTCTCTCGTCTCTTTTAGAAGTACATTCCAAACAGTCACTAGTAAAACAAAGTCTTTCAATATTTCAGTTTGAATCATATATTTTTTTAAGTTAATAATCTTTGTCTTTTGTCTCAATTCCTAATTAAAATTTTAAGAAAAAATATCAATATTTAACATAACTTATATTAACTAAAAAAATGTGTTTAGATCGTCTTTAACGTTGGATCTCTGATATATATCTTAAGTTGAAGATTTAAACTTTCTCAGATCCAATAATAAAATATCTATCAAAATCTCTATGTTGGAGATTGAGTTCTTGGAAAAACACTTTGTTGATTTGCACAATTTTAAGAAAAAATATATTGTTCATCTGGTAATAATAAAACACGGGGAGGAAGAAGAATAATTGGAATGCACAAAGGAATGAGATGAAGAAGAACAAAAAAACAAACCGACAATTGAAGATTCAACAGAAAAAATAAACACATCAACAAAAATATATATACCAGAGGGAAGAGGGGGGTTCGCGCAGAGGGGAAGAAGGGGTCGCGTAGAGGAGGGGGAGGTCACGCGGAAGGGAAGGGGAAAGAGGAAGAGAAGAAATAGGGAAGAAGGGGTGCAACGCCGAGGAGAGAGAGTAAAAAAGAAGTAGCAACCTTTTAGGAGCATGTGTTTTTATTTTCTATACGGAGAAAATGAAAAGGATTATGTGGATCGAGGAAAGAAGAAGTGGGGAAGAAGAGCGTGTGCTTTTTAATAAATATTCTAATAAAATATTTAAAAATGAAATTGACATGAGACCTGCTAAAATTTATTTAAATTTTTAAAATAAGATGTATCAATAAAATAAAAAAATGAGAAATATTTTTTATCTTACATCATTTTATAGGATCTATCAAAAAAATTATCTAAAATTTTAATTTAAGATTTTTTACTAAAATTACTGTTAGTAAACAATAATTTCAATAGCTAGTAATAATACTCAGTTTCTATTCACTCCAATGACAGAAATAAATCAATCTAAATTCCCAAATTTTTATTAACAACCAATTATTGTTTGGTTTGTTGATCAGCCACTTATTGTGTTGAAAATTTAATAATTCACTGTTTTGATAGAGAAAAAGGAAAGGAGTGAGTTTGAGTATCTATATAGTAAAAAACCGTCCTTGGTCGTTGAAGGAAATGTGTCGGACGCTCTCATCAATGGAACCAATTCAACAGCTGAAATATTCTGTCTCAATTTCGGTGGCTGTTTTTTTTAAAATGTCAATAGTTAAAAACTACTATCATAGTTTAAATTATGCATTGTAAGTCTAAAATATGATTTAAATATAAAAAAATTATTTATTATAAATTTTAGCTTTAACTATTATTTTATCTCATGGGAAATAAAAACAATATTTAATTGATTTAAATTATTTTAATATTTTAAAACTAAAATAGAAAATATGTATTTTGAATTTTTATTTTTTTATTTTATCTTTAAAAAATAAATGATGTAAAACTATGTAATAGAAATAGTTATCGAAATATAAAAGTGTTATTACTTTTTGGTGTGCAAATATTAAGTATTATGTTATGTCATTGAAAAATAACGAAGGTTTTATTGTTTTTCTTGAGTTTGACAAAAAGAGAGTTTTATAAATAGTGCTCTAATAATTGGTAAATAGTTTCATTATGTTTCAATAAGATGATCAAAATTTATTTTATGATCATGCATACAAAAATGTTTTAATGCCGTTTAAGTGATGATTAGAATTTGTTACATGGCAAGATAAAAAAACTTATTGCTGTGTGTAAATCAATTAGCACAAGTTTATTTTGGTTTAAAAATTGATATGATATTAAATTTAAGTTCTAATATATAATTGCGTTAAATATTTAAAATAAGAATTTAATTAGTTGTTTATACTTCATATAATCTTACATGAACATGTAATAAAAATACATAAAAATATTTTATTAAAAGAGGTAAAAATTATTTAAATAGTTTCAACAGCTTAGATGATATTTATCAGTTAATAATATTTTGATGTTTTCTTAATTAGTTGTAAGATTGACTATAGGAAAGCTAGCAGGGACGGTCTAATTTAGATAAGATTCATAAAAAAATAATATTTTTAATCCAAATCACTGTCGAAGTCTAACTACCAAAATAATATATATATATATATATATATATATATATATATATATAAACTACCTAAAACACTAAAAAAAAAAAAAAACTGTTCTGAATTGAACCGACTAAGTAATCAGGGTCTCCTCTTTTTATGAAAACAGTTGTATGTTCTTGGCTAGTTGCGTGCTTAGCGTGAAGGCCACATGCATTTGTTGACACAATTGACGTAAAAGGTATAATATTAAATTCTCCCAACTGCCTTTGAATGGAATATAGTAACGGTTGGACTAAGAAATGCTAAATTTGCTTACAATGCCAAACTGAAATGTGTGATCACGTTAACAGTGAGGTCACCGTGTATAAGAATCCATCATTGCCATCCAATGTTATTCAAAAGCCAAGTTAAAACAATTCGATCTGTTGCAACAATGGCCAAAAGGAGCGTTGCGTCCATAGCTTTACTATTCCTAGTAGGCATTTTCATTTCCATGTTCTTGGTTGTTGCTATAACTTGCTTTCAAGAAGAGCGATCAATATACTTGGTCTTATTGGAAGGAGACGCGCTTGCTTTTCATGAAGGTTCCCAGGACAAAGATTCACCCACAATTCACCCCAACACCAACAGGTTAATATAGTAACTAAGCTAGCTTATTGTATTTACGTAAATAATCACTCCCCCCCACCTCGATCCACTCGGTGTGAAAGATTTTTTATACTGTTGTTGTTTGACTCTTAATAATAAGTACCTTGTAAGTCATCATGCATTCTAATTGATTGAAACTTTCAAGGTATCGAAATTAAACTCATTAATTATTCATACAAATGTGAAAACAAAAACGAAATTGAATCTCAATTTTTTTTCAAGAATTTATTCTTATATTATATATTTAAATATTTGTTTTTTAGTATAAAGACATATTTTATTATACTTATTTTTCTTTTGAGTTGTGACTTGTGATACATGACTTGGTGAGTGTTTAGCACTTATATATATATATATATATATATATATATATATATATATTAAAAAACTATCAATTTATTAATTGTTTATAAATGTTTATTAATTATATATTTATTAAAACTATCAAATCATTAATTATTTATAAATGTCTCTAAATAATTTTTAAATTAAAATTTATTTTTTCTTCAAATCTTAATTTTTTCAAATTAATTTTATAATTATATTTATTAATTTCTCTTAAATATAAACTAATTATATTACTTAAAATTTTAAAATTAATTATACATATTTTTATAATCTTAAATATTTTATTATTTTACTTAAAGAAATACACATACAATACAAAGAATCAGTTTTTGCTAGTAACTTTAAATATTCTTATACCATATTCTTATTTTGCGCTTGTTGTAAATGAGCATAAAATAATTAATTTTAAAAATGTTGATGTTAAAAAATCGGTTTTCATGAAAGAAATAATATGTTTATGAAAAAGTTAAAAAAAATTGCTTCAAAATAAGGTGAAAAGTCCAAAAAATAATATTGAAATCACAGTCCATTGGGGATTCTTGGTGGTGACCCTTTCAAATCCTTATGTAGTTGTGTTGTATGGCTTGTAGCATTTTCTTTTCCTATATTTTGTTTGGGCATAAGCTTGTGGCATGGTTAAACATAAAATGGGGCAGTATTCCTTGCTTAATTGTTATTCACCAAAACGAAAATTATATTAAGTGCATTACCATTTTGCACCACACTTTGAATGGAACTCTATGACTTAATCCTTAATTACAGACCTATATATTATGCTGATAAATGATAATTTCCTTTATATGGTTAGTTCCAAGTGACGTGCTGGACCTTGTCGTTTCAGTCATGTAATTAATTATCTATGCTTAAATCATCCATTGTTTCCTTTAATCAACAAACCTGACAAAATTTGTGCTTCTTTTTGTGTGGCTAATCAGGGAAGCCTCGAAGGCATATGCAAATCACTTATTGGCATCTCACGATCTACTTCTGCAAAGTAGTTTAGAGAATGGAAGCTACAATAAACTCCACAGCTACAAACACATTATCAATGGCTTTTCTGTCCACACAACCCCTTCCCAGGTATCCTCTCCTATTTTATTTAATCTAAAATATATCAATATAGTTCTCTAGATTTAAAACTTTCAATTTTATCGCTCCAAGTATATCTGTTAAATTAAATATCCATCCTTCTAATTAATCATTTTTTGTATTAATATTGTCAATTTTATGGCAAACATCACTAATATGACACGACATCTTTTACAGTTTATTTCATGGTGTGATAACTTATTTTAATAAAGACACTTAAAAATTAAAGAAAACCTTTTTATTAGACTTAGACCAAACGGAAAAAAAATATGATGAGGACCTATTTTAACCTTTTACAAAAGTACATGTGTGCATTCGTTGTTATTTACGTGCATGGGGTGGTGATGAGAAAATTTTCAGGCTGCAAGACTAAGAAGGAGCCCAGGAGTTAAGTTGGTAGAGAAAGACAGAGGGGCGAAGATGAGGACAACATACACGCCTGAGTTTCTAGGTTTACCAAACGGGATATGGGCGCAAGAAGGAGGAGACAGAAACGCAGGTGAAGGAGTTGTCATTGGTTTTGTGGACAGTGGCATCAACACACTTCATCCTAGCTTTGCTTACGATCCCGTGCACCCTTTCTCATCAAATCTCTCTCGTTTTGAGGGTGCCTGTGAGACGGGTCCTCTCTTCCCACCTAGTTCTTGCAATGGAAAGATAGTAGCAGCCAGGTACTTCTCTGCTGGGGCTGAAGCTACTGTTACCCTTAATGCTTCCATGGATTTTCTTTCACCCTTTGATGCAGATGGACATGGCAGGTATATAACTATATTTTAATTAAATATTATCAGTATATTTTTATTATATGCCTCTCTCTTTTAACAGTTATTAAGATGTATGTATGCGCCTTGTTATGGCTAATTTATATAATTGGTTAATTTCAGTCATGTGGCATCTGTTGCTGCTGGCAATGCTGGTGTTCCTGTTGTGGTGAACGGTTTTTTCTATGGAAAAGCTAGCGGAATGGCACCACGTGCAAGGTACGTGGGCTTTCTGGATGCTCTTGTTTTCTGGGTATTTATAATTTGCTTATTTTTGGATATTACATATATGCATGCATGGATGAATTAGTCATCGAAATTATGTGCATATATCACATTTGACTTGCTACTAATTAATGTTTTTGTCTCTATCAGGATTGCTGTTTATAAGGCTATCTTTCCCTCCGTGGGAACTCTGGCAGATGTTATTGCAGCTATCGATCAAGTAAGTGTCACTTCCCGACTTCCGTTCTCAAATTGATTAGTTAGATCCTTTAAGTATCTCAAATTATTCAAGAATATTACCATCATGTGTCAGTTGAATAGCAAAAATGAAGAAGTAATGATTTGAAAAGGGTTAGTCGGTTGGCTATTTATTGTGTTTTAGACTATACAGATATATAACTAAAATCCAAATGATTGTGAAACAATTTTGTTACTAAAAAATTTCCTGACTAGCAAGTTAATTGACCATGACATTATGTTGTGAACTTGTAATAGTAATAACAGCTACTCAAATAGTTTGTTTGATTTCTGCAGGCTGTTCTGGATGGAGTGGATATCTTATCACTCTCTGTTGGACCAAATGAACCACCAGAAAGCACCGTGACCTTCTTGAGCATGTTTGATATTTCGTTGTTATTTGCACGAAAAGCAGGAGTTTTCGTGGTGCAAGCTGCAGGGAACAAGGGTCCAGCATCTTCAAGTGTAGTGTCATTCAGTCCCTGGAGTGTTGGTGTTGCCGCTTGCACCACAGACAGAAGGTACCCTGCTTCACTTCTTCTTGGAAATGGCTCAGTACTTGATGGCGCTGGACTATCAGGTACTTCTGGCTCTCAAGACAATCTTTATATATTAGTCTATATTTTGTCTATTTCTAGTACTCAAAATGATCAGTGTTTAAGATTCTCATTTCTCACCTACAGCACCAACTTTTGGAAATGGATCAGTTTTGCATAAGCTTGTTTTAGCTAAGGATGCAGTAAAAATAAATGGATCAACTCAGGAGTACATAGAGGAGTGCCAACATCCAGAAGTTTTGGACCCTAATATAGTGTTGGGAAGTATCATTATCTGCACCTTCTCAGCGGGCTTCTATAATGGAACCTCAACTCTTGATGCTATTATTGGCACCTCGAAGGCTCTAGGGTTGGAGGGCTTTATCTTAGTTGCAAACCCAAACTATGGTGATTATATTGCAGAGCCAATCCCTTTTGCTGTTTCTGGTATTATGATCCCTCGTGTAGATGATGCCAAGGTACAAACGAAGGACTTAGTCATTGTTATTACTATTATTTATTTAACTGAAACTTTGCTATCAGATAAGTAAAAAGGCTTCTGGAAAGTGTAGGTAATATTACAGTATTATGAAGAACAAACAAAGAGGGATAGGAAAGGAACTGCCACAGAATTTGGTGCTATGGCAGCTGTGGGAGAAGGAAGAGTTGCCTCTTTCACAGGGAGATCACCTGTAGTTAGTAGATTTTCTTCAAGGGGTCCAGATTTCATTGACATGCACAATAATCTTGCAGATGTACTGAAACCTGATATTCTTGCTCCAGGGCACCAAATATGGGCAGCCTGGACCCCCATCAGTGCCTTAGAACCTATGCTAAAAGGTACTTTTTTCTTTTTTTGCAACACAGGCTGAATTGTATTTAACACTTTTACTACTACCAACTCATACAGGGCATAATTTTGCATTATTATCTGGTACCAGTATGTCCACACCTCATGTGGCTGGAATAGCAGCACTTATAAAGCAATACAATCCATTATGGACTCCAGCAATGATAGCATCTGCAATCTCCACAACAAGCTCAAAGTATGATAATCTTGGAGAGCATATGATGGCTGAAGGCTTTGAGGCCAGCAGCTTGCTTCCCTCCACTCCTTTTGAATATGGGGCAGGCTTTGTGAGCCCCAATTGTGCCATTGATCCAGGTTTGGTACTATCATCAGGTATGTAAATACTAGTTATTAGTAGTAGCAGAGCCAGAGAATTTAATGCTTTATCAGCTTTAGTTCTTTCATTCAAAGCAACCTAAATATTCATTGGTCCTAAAACAGAACATGAAGACTTCATCAGCTTCTTGTGCTCTTTGCCAAACATGGACACGGATGCAATAATTGCTGCTACTGGAGAGCAATGCAATCACCCCTTTGCCTATCCATTCAGTCTAAACATTCCTTCAGTGACAATATCTGCACTAAGAGGATCAGTTTCTGTGTGGAGAACTTTCATGAGTGTGGGGAACAACACAGAGACATACTTTGCCTCTGTTCAACCTCCAAATGGAACAAAAGTCTACCTGTATCCAACTTGGTTTACCATATGTCCACAAGGAACACAAGATCTGGAAATACAACTCAGTGTCATCCAACCAATGTCGAATTTTACCTTTGGTGAAATTGTTTTAACAGGAAATTTGAACCACATCGTACGAATAACGTTGTCAGTTTTAGCAATTTCGGTGTAATGAAGATCAAATTTGCTGTATGTCGACTTCAGGTTATTAAGCTCGGTTGGTGACGGGTTTTCTTACAAAACGATTCTTTATAAACTACCTAAGTGGGAACATTATTTCCTAAAATGTTGTAATTTTCTTGAGTTTAATCCTCATATTGTTTTGGTGTAATTTTTTTTATATTATCAACTAATTAAAAATTACAAAAAGTCAATAGTTTTTTATTATATTACAAACCATGGTTAGATGTTAATATATAATACTGTTAGTGGATTACAATTAAATTCTTTTCTTTTTGATAAATAAAAGGTTATAAATTTTGTTATATCAGGAAGTTTACTTTTTAAAAAACAGATGTTAGATCATTTAAAAAAAAGAAAAAGATGTTAGACAGTTTTCTCATGAATCATAACCAACTTCTCAACTTGCTTTGTGCTTATAGAGTTAAATTTTAAATTTTTTTTTAAATATTCTTTCATCAAGCACACCTTTTTCAATTAATAAAGTCAGTTACATCGATCATAATCTCATAATATTCCATCATAAATTATGTCTATTTTAAAAATATATATTTATATTATTTTGTATAAAAGGAAAGTATATATACTTTTATTACATTAATATAAAATTAACATTGTTTTATATAATTGTAAATATTTATGCAACATTATTAGACATGTTATACAATGTCACAAAATATAAGAATTTTCAGCTCTTGTTAACACTGTGAGATCAACTGTCACAATGTGAGATCAAATCCCATGCAAAGTCACACGCCTATGAGTGCAATTATAACTATAATGGCACAGACTAACCTATCTAGCCAGAGGGAAAAAATTGAATGGAAATAATGAACAACAATGTTACAAATTACAATTACAATGGCCAATTACAGCCAAGCTAATAAAAATAAATCAATCTGTTCTGCACATACATTCTTTACACCTAGGATACCTGTAAACACTTCTTGCCTTCGGCCTTGTCTGTACATGTTTAGTTTGCCTAACTGCTTTCCTCACTCTCTGTTCAAAAACACGCCATTCTATGGTAGAGTTCTTTATAAATATACTAGCAAGCCTACGTTTATTTGGACGTATTGTTGGCATTCTTCCGCCACCATAATATATTCGATATCCAGACACCAAAGATGATAGCTGACTTCCAGAATCAGTCATGGCGAATGCATCCGAAGCAATGCAGCCTATGAAGTCCAGTGCTGCTAACTACAACAGAAACAGCTTATTGTCATTCATCAAAAGACAAAGTAAAACCAAAACAAATTCAGTGTTCTATTTCAGTGATCATGTTCCCAAAAAGAGAGACAGAACTTTGAATAATATGTACGAGAGAATTTGAGTTTGGGCCTAACTCAATCTTACATAACCGATTTGTAAGATGAGGGTGGTCCCCCACTTTATATACTTTATCAAGAGAAATGTAAATTGTAACATAAAGGACAAAAGAAAATTTCTTGTAACAAGGGATATAATTAGACTTATAAAAATCATCAATGTAAATGAAACAACAATGAAATTAGCAAGTTAGCAACAAACCTTAGAGGAATAATTAGCAAAAGGCTCAAGTTCAGATGAAGAAAGCAAGTTCTCTTTGGTGACCAATTTAGGGTACAAGTTGGTCAAAGCAACCAGTCTTGAAACACCTCCGTACAAATTAGAACCAGCTACAAATATGTGTGTTTTGCGGTTAAAACCTAGAGCAGCAAGCATAAGAATGGATTCTTCAGGTGTCAAAGGACATAGGCCTTCAGACCTGAGCTCAGAAGGAGAAGGTAATCTGCATAGAAGATTCCAATTGTTTTAATGAGTAAGGGTCTTCTCTTCATAAATTAAAATTGCTATCTAAAAGATATGTAGACAAAGAGTTTCAGATGGAAAGATCATGATGCATACTTTGTAGTCCTCTTCAGCAGTGACAGTGCAGGAAAATGGATTTCACGATATGCTTCCAATTCTTTCCTCTCTTCTTCACCTCCCCCAAATTCGCATAAAGAATGAGCTACCATGTCAATTTCAAATCTGAGATGCAAAGCTAGGTACTTGGATGCTTTCTTGGCATTATTTTCACTTTTCTCCTTCATTGATTCTGCAAATGGACCAACAAGATAACGATCCAATGGTCCAATAAGACCTGAATGTTCACGCAATCTTTTAAGAAGCAGAGCACCTGTTTCTTGTATTCTGGGAACAAATTGCAGGGCATGAAAATTACACCTGCAACGAAGTCTCTATATAAAGTTCCCCAATTAGAAAGAGTATAGTAAGGCTTCAGATCAAGAAAGACAGTTAAAACAGAGCATTGAAGGGCTTGAGATCATGAAAATTATATTGTAAATTTATGCTTCAAAGAACATTTACCTGCAGCTCAAATGCTATTGGATCAAATGCCAGGCGATTACCAAATCCAACAAAGTGAACAACTTGATTTTTAAGTATAATAGGTAAGATGTGTTTCAAGTAAAAACTTGGCTTGGCCTCCTTCTCCATGTCAACATCTGTCACCTGGAAGAGCATTACAACAATTAAATACACATTCGATAAAAAGTAGTCAAGTTTAATCAGTTTACTTGAGGGGCTAAGGTGTTACTTACAACACTGCCAATGGCCTCCAAGTCCAAAGACTGTAGCTCCTTAGGAAGGTCCCTCACTATCCGAATATCAGGAGTCAAGTAGTTAATAAAATGCTCCTCCTGATAGATATCGCTGAATTGACTATGAAATTAAGCAATATAAGCAATTATAAGTTATGTTGACAAAGTCACAACATAAAAGCAGAAGGTCCTTGGACTGCAAATGTGGCATTGAAATTATCCAAGACTAAACCTAAGCCTAGAAATCCTAACAATTTATGCTATTTTGCATACATGAAAAGTAAGAATATTAAAAACAGAAAATCATCAACTTATCTGTTCAATCTATAGCTCAAAATTATTCATAAAGCACGTAGCTATTTATAGCAGATCGATTAGGCATTAGGAAATATTATGTGAGTAATAGGCCATGGTTGAATGGGAGAAGAACGAGAGATAAGACAGCATTACCTCACATCTCTCCATACACTACTGTACATAAATTTGGGGATAACTAAAGTTGAATTGAGTAAACGGGCCACAACGACAGCATTACAAACCTGTTGCAAATCAAAACCAACATAAAATGACATGCTACACATTTAAAGTAAAACTTAAGCTTTCTTTCTTCTGCAACAACATAAAAACATAACACTCTAACAAAGACTACTTACAGCTACTCGTTGTTGATTGATCCCACCATTTGCAGTAACCAAAATGTATCCATTTTTCCCCTCTATTGGAGTACAGTACAACAGAGCAGGCTGTGAGTATCAGCTTGAACTTTTATTTTCCTTTTGTAGTTACACTTACACACATACATAATATAAACAATTGTTAAATTTCAACCACACGTACCATTGGGTTCCCAATTCCGCTGATCAGCACAAGGTCTCCAAGAAGAAGCAGGAACGAAGGGTTCTTGCCACAAATCTTTCGGTTCGCGTTTATTCTGTCCCATGGGGCACAAAAAGTCAGAGGTACCAAAAACTTGCTCTGCCAATAATTTGAAATCACTCTATAACTTTATGGCATATAACTAGAAAAATTATAATTGGCAACTTTTAAGGCAAAATAAATCACCATTAGAGCGAGGCATATTTAACCAAAAGTGCTACGAGTACAAATTGATAATTGAATACACATTCATTTACTGTTAACTACTTTCGAGGCAAAGATAACCATTATTAGAAATTTCAATACTCCCGTGACATTATTAACCACTTATAACTTATAAGACATAGTTAAGCATATGTGCCACAATCACATATTGATAATTGTGTACACACGTTCATTTATTCTTAACCACTTGTAAATTAAAGTTAACCACCAATAGACATTTCAATAACCTCTTGACACCATTAACTATGTACTTGTAAAGCATATTATCCATTAGTGCCACAAATACAAATCGATAATTTTATTATTAGTTACTCTCTCTGAAATCGTATATAAACAAATATAATTAATTTTATATTAACTAAAAAAGTTAATTGATATCATTTAATTTTATTAATATAAAGTAAAAATAAGGTTTTTTCAAATGTCCTTTATTAAAACTTGTTATCATAATAAAAAAGAACCATTGAAAATATAAATATAATAAAATACAGAATATTTTAAAAATGATAATTAGTTAAATTTTTCTATATTTAAGTCCAACTAATAAAATCACTTTTTTTACTTATACATGAGTATAGAGGGAGTACTCTTGAGGCAAACGTAACCATATTTACACAAGTAATTAATGCGTAGCAGGTGGAGGCTGGATGGAGAATCCCATAATCTAATCTCAGGATTAGGTTAATCATCCCTCGCATAACTACACAACTACTATACTATCTATACTTAGCCACATAGATATCGATATACCTCTGCCAAGGCATGTGCAGCCAATGCCAGCATCCTTGCATAATTGCCCTTTTGTGATTTTTTCTTATTTGCAGGCTTGTTCCATTTCCCCTGAAAATATCAGAACAAAGTCGTTGCAGAGGCAGAGAAATGTAAGCGTTTCAAATATTATATTCAATATAATAATAAAGAAGGGCACATACCTGAAGGGAAAGTGAAACGGAGGAGGAACGGAGTGTAGGTTTGGGAATAGGATCGGGTGCATCGTGCTGATGTTGTAAGCGGAGAAGCATAAACCAATTGAGGAAGAAAACGAAAGCGAGAAACGCAAAAAGCGCGAGAAGCAGTTTGGTTCGTTTCCTTGGATAGTAAGATGAAGAAGATTGGGATTGGGATTGGGATTGGGATCTACGGGAGCTTGAGAGGCGCCTCGGAGTCCGTGAAGTTGGTGAGCATCGATCTGGTTCGGAAGCGGATACCATGCTTCGGGTTCGGGTCAGATCCTGTAGAAGAGGAGTGGAAATCTGAAAGAATGTGATTAGTGATTGAAATAAACAAGAAAATGTGTTTGGTTGGTTAGCACTTAGCAATTGCTACGGTGGCGCCAAGTTGGGTGAAGTCAAGTATAACAGATAAATGAATCTCGTCCTTTCTTTTCTTTTCTTTCTTGGGCTTTAAGAATTCACGGTGACTTGTGATTCCACCCAAAATCAAAACAAATCTCAATCCCTATCGTTACCATGCTTTGATTTGCCGTGGAGTATGTATTATCGAATTTATACCCACCATTAATATTATTACAAGGTTAATAGGTTAATTTAGATTGTCTCAATTTCAATTCATATGATTCGACTTATGTGAAATCCCTCCCAAAAAAATATTTCGAGTTGTTTGATAAAATATTTCAGCAGTCTTTTACTTCTTTTTTTTCTGGTTTAAAAGTTTATTTAATTATTTGATAAATAATTTTTTTTAGTAGTATTTAATATTTTTTGAAATGTTATTTAAAATAATATTGTATAAAATGTTAAATTTTAATTTTTTATATTTATTTCTTTCTTATGTTTGAACCTTTATTTAATTTCTTTTTTAATATTTTATTAAAAGTAACATTTTATGTTTATTTATATAATTTTATTTTCACAATTACTTCAATAAATAATGTTATCAAATATTTATTATTTAATAAGATAACTTTTTTAACTTTTCAGTTGCCATACATATTCAATGAAATCTTTTTATGTGTATTTTTCTGTATTGTTTTTAAAATGTAAGTTTTCTTTTATTATGCTTTTCAGTTGATTAAATGAATGACCATTCATTTAAAATATAGTATTTTTTTTAAGATTTTTCATGAATTGGTAAGTTAAACGACTCTTAAAAACAATTTTTAAATGAATTCATGTGTATTTATATCTATATTTATTTGATATAAATGTTATATTTTAGGCATTTTTGAATAGATGTCAAATTCTCCTCCGATGCTAACTAACATTACACTTTATCTTATTCCTGATAATGTGTTATTTTCCAGTTATTTCAAATGGTTAGAATTTCTTGTACCAGAAAAATGGTTACAATTTCAATTCAAATAGAGAATGAGTGTGAACTAACTCATGATGTCCAAAGTCTCAAAACAAGTTTCATTTTCACCGTTTTTTTTCTTTCTTCTTTTCCATGAGTTTCATAAACCTCTCTCCATCCCCGTTTTGATGCAACCAGCAGTTATTAGCCATGGGAGCGCTGCACTAAGAGCAAGAAACAAAGCAAAATAAAATAGTTAAAAAATAAGTTCATCAAAACTTTGTTTAGGATTTTTTTTTCCATAACATATTATAAGAATAGTATTAGGAAAAATTTAAGTCTCACTTATCGTTAAGATAGAACACATAAATAGAGGACAATTATTGGTTAGTTTTTATAATTGAGTTAGATTCAAACCTACATTTTAAGATGATATCATTAACTAGTGATCCATCATATTATTCACGCACTAAATTCAAAAGTGTTAAGTATGAGATGATGTATTGGAGAACACCCAACTCACACATTGGATAAAATATATAAGTGGAGAATAACCTTTAATATATGAGTTAGATTTTAGGATTGAATTAAGTCCAGACGGAATAGTTTTTAAAGTAAGAGTGAAATTTCTTGTGGATTAATGAAACGCACGGCTAGGAGTGGGATGGTGACATTTCGACATGGCTGATGGCTAATTTGAGACTTCAGACTAGTGGCAACGGGCGGGACCATCTTTGGCATATTTGAAATTATAATAAAAAGAAAGAATTCATCTCAAATTTTATTAACATCTACATTGCCAGACTGGAATTACTAATTTTCTTTTAACTCATTGCTAGAGTGAAATGATTATTATGACAATTCAATATTCCTCTTAATTTGTAATAAGGATGACGAATCAAGCTTATACTTGTTGAGAGATTGTGTGGGTAGTAAGGATGCTTGGCGGCAGGTTACTCCCCAACAGTTTTTCATGCAGGACATATCCATGATCATGATGGTAATTTGGGCTCATCAAATGTTCTTATTGGCAGAACTCTGGGGTTTGTTGTCTGCATTGAAATGGGCGTGGAATGCGACTCCAAGATTGCGGTACCGTGCAATTTGTTCTGCAAGGGGTGCGCGTGATTCTCCAAGGATGTAATAGGGTTGTCTACAATCCCTTCTGTTTGTTTTTACTTGTAGTATGGGCTTCAGACCCTCCTTTACAAAAAAAATAAAATACAAGAATGTACTTTTTTTTAACATGGCATTGAAGCTGGTTAATACTGATCTTGAAAAGAAAAATGCCTCAAGAGATGCATCGAATTGCTGATCATCACACCTTCACCATATTACCTTGAGTCATTGGATAACCCAGAAATGTTGATAGCAGCTCTATTCAAGGGAGAAAATTATTACAACTGGGTACGATACATGAGGATGGCTCTACTTGCAAAGATTAAGCTTGGTTTCATAGATGGAAATATCAAGAAATGAAGGGTAAACCAATTCATGCTTATGCTTTAGGTTCATCAAAAATAAAATATGTATTAATAATTTTTATAAAGAAAAAGTTCAATAAAAAGGACATATATGTTTTGGGGGGGGGGGGGGGGGGGGGACCTAACATATAACTCTTTTAAAAAAATTATTTTAAATCGTCAAACCTATATAGTTGAGGAGGAGTGTTGAGAGTGATCAAATGTACATATACTTTTATTTATCATTTGTTTCTTATATAATATTAGTATATGTTGTAAAAAAATAGTATATATTTTAGAAAGCATTCTATTTGTATATATAAATATGTTATTGGTATACATGTCATAATTCTATGAGCTTTATATTTTCTTTACATTTTGTAGAATCATTAAATTTATCATTTTTTTTAAAAGTTACTTTCAATCAAGAATTTGGATGTTGTATTTGCGTTTCATGATATGTAATAATTTATATATTCTACTTAATTAATTAATTGAGTTAAACTTTTTAATTTATAAAAAAAGTTTATTGTGTTTATCTAAAATTAAATTAATAGATTTTGTTCATCAAAATCCACATCAATGGCAGCTTGATTTTTTCTTACAAAAACAGAAATGCAATCATAAAGGGATTAATTTGTAAGTTTGTCCTTTTCCCTTCCTTTATATCTACAAGTTGGGGAACTACTATACTATGGCCCACTCCCACCTATCTTCCTTCTATTTATAAGCATTAAATATAGGCACCGTTGAGAAAATTATCAAACTCTCAAATCATGCCTGCCTGAAGTTAATTGCGGCAAGATGACAGTTATAACTTGATGTGTCCATATACAATACATCTATTTGGGGCCCTAATGCTACGGGCAGCCCCCATAGGATCAACTGTGCTACTAGCAAGCAGAGCACCGTTATGGGTTTTGTTTGTCTAGTCATAGGGCACAGTATGGGTATGAGGTTTATAAGCTTTATTATCTAGTGATTGACAAAGGATGAAGAAAGAAAAAATTGTGAATTCAAAATTTTCAACTGACATTTTAATAAAATTAATAAATTAATATTTATTGATAAAGAAAATATATCAGTTTTGATGTTTGTCCAGTTCGGTGAATAAAATAAAGAAAATAGACGCTTAAAATTGTCACGTTTCAACGTTGATAGGAGGCGCTCCATGATTTTCTGGTCATAATAAATAAATAACAGTTCTCTTCTTGGCTCTTGCTAATGTGGAAGGTAGTTTTTTTTTTTTTTTTATATTTTTTTCTGGGTGGGGGTAAAACTAAAATGTGTAGCGTTTTTTTCGGTAGCAAACTAGTAAAATGCGCAAAGGCCCAAACAAAACGTAGCCTATGTAGGTTGTGATTTAATTGTCAAAAAATCTCATTCCAGACACCACTAGAATTCAGTATGTTCATTAATCAATGTCACTACTTGTTATTTGCATTATAAAACGTATCTCCAAGATATCATTCATGAAGAATGGAAACAGGTCTAATCCCAAGTAGGGTATACATTGCCTTGTTCTATTAATATGAGAATGACTGTCCACTATTTTCAGAAGTGCCATTTAATCCCACACAGGCACACCCACACACAGAAAAGTACCATTTAATTTTCCATTCCTCTTCATTTTGTATTTTAATTAAGGAATTTTTTACTGTGCGCTCATAAGCACATCATGAGAAATTTAAAATAAAATATTTTATTAAAAAAACATTGTATCCAAAATATAAAAATCACTTCATATGTACTTTTTAAAGTAATTTAATTATTTAATAAAATATATAGTATTTTCACTTTTCATTTCATGTCTTAAAAAATAAGCAAGCTCTTTTTAACGTTTTGTATGCTCCGACCCCACTCACATTGTTCGCAAAAACATTTGGGTAGACACCATATCCGATTTATATTGGCTAGCTATTGGTAAACAAGTCTAACAGTACATATTACAGAATAATCCATGTTTAAATTCCACAGCCACACAAACATTATCTATGACCGTCTCGCTGTGATTTGGTCAAGACAAATAATCAATGTCTTACCTTTTCTCTTGGCGATAATTCCAAAGATGATAATGTGTATAAAGTCCTAATAATCATTTTTGGTCCAAAAATCTGCCCATAATTCTAAATTATCCAAAAATCTGCCCATAAATATTAAAACATACTTATCCAATTTGCTATAATTATTACATAATCGTTTTGTGAGATAGAAATGGAAAGTATTAATTTAAATACTGGAAAACCGTAAAGTCTTGACTGATATTGGGATCGTGCCCTAGGGATGCTATACATAAGTATGTTTAAAGACTTATGGGCAGATTTTCTTATTGAATTAATCATATATATCGTGAAACAAACCTGAGGATGTTATAGAGATAATTTTCTTTTACAATATAAACTAATTAAAAATTACTATAGATATAATAAATTTTAAGATAAATATTATTATAAAATTAACAATTTTACCATACATAATAATTTGTAATTAACTAATAATACTTTTAAAAATTATATATACTATCAATACATTAAATTAAATTTTATATAAGTATGTCTAATTATTATTTTTTAATTGAGTTAATGATCATGATATTACATATGTTCAAAGCACAGGTATGGACATGCAACAAGCTTTCGAGCTTTCTGCCGTCACCAATCCTTTTTGGTTAGGGAAGGGAAAATCCAAACTGTGGAAAGTTGTTTGGGGCTTGTGGCAACATCGCAAAAATATTGAACTGGTAAGATTTAAATCTTGGAGCTGGTTAGTAGTAATGTTTTAAATATATGTTATGATTTTGTCATGTTTGTTGATACGAGGGTAAATCGTGCAGAGAAATACAATTAATACAATCCTAATTATAAGGGCAATTGTGTGTCTGTGGAAGGATGAATGGTATATGATACTTTTAACATTGTGTAGATCGATCATGGCCATTTAGTTTTTACGTGGTACCAAACCACTGTGTAACGGATAATCTTGTGGGGGTAATCAGGATGTATGAATGCGGCGGGTTCATTATGACTCTGTCAGGCTTAGCTTGTTACTTATTAGACTAAGTCGTTGGGGAGAGCCTTGTTTTTTGTTTTCTCTTTCTATCTGTTTTCGGTGTTTGGTACATTAATAATTCCTCTTTCTTTGGCTGATCAAAGAAAACCTTTCGAGCTTACGGCCTGCTTTTTCTTGTTTCTGGTACGGTAGGAAACAAACGAAAGAGTCACTTACGGCCTGTTTGTTTAAGATTTAACATTATATTTAATGAAAAATTAAAAGAAATAAGTTATACACTAAAAATGTCTAAAATTTTACACGGTTATATAATCATAATTTATTAATATATGATAAATTTATCAATTTTAAAACTTATATTAAACTCAAATGATAATTTGTAACTAGATGATTATATAAATTTATTTTCAAATACATAGGTATTAAACTTAAATTAAAATTAGTTATGCAACATTAATGTCTTTAACACAAGGAAAATAGTAATTTCTCTTCTTAACAAAGAGTTGCATGAAGGTAGTTTTCTCAAAATAATTTTAATAACGAAGAAAGATGTATAAAAAATGTATTAGAAAATGCCATTTATTAACAAAAAATACTTTTTTAATAATGATAAAGTTCATATCTCATAAACTTCCAAATTCATTACTCACATGAGAAATTTATTAGTTAATACTTTATAAATATTTTATAGATAATCTTAGAGCCTTATTAAATATATTCAAAATGTTTATCCCATGCATAAAAAACTAATTTTTGAAAGAATAGAAAAAGCCCGAGGCGGACACAATACATCAACAGGTGTGGTGTTCCACGTGGCCCATTCCCGCGAGAAAAACGCATTCTCCACACGGATACGCCGATGCTCGCTTTATCTACCTGTCGCTCCTCATATTTCTGTCACTGACACCCACTTCGTCTCTTTCAGTTTTATCTCCCCAAACCTAAAACCTAATTGCTCACGCTTTCTATCAGCGCGTCAATCCAACGCCTTCACATCCCAGCAAACAATGAAAAAGTAGCCGTTGCCCATTGGAACACCACGTGGCACCTTACCGACACACTGTTTGGAGTCCACGATGATCAGCTTATTGAATCTTTCTTACAACTGTTAATTACTAACACTAACATTTAATATTTCATCAATTCAAAATGTCAAGAATTGTCTTTAATAAATTTAAAATATTTTTTTAAGAGTAAAAAATTATATTTTTATGATATTTTTTAGCTTTTTTATAATTTTCATGTTAAATATTTTTTAATTAATATACTAAAAACATTGATTATCAAGAATCATTAAATATTATTAATCATTCTCATAATATCACATGCATAAGCCGTTAGAATGAGACGAGATACCACTATTTCATAGTATTAAATACTACGTATTAACCTTTTTTCACAAAATCTCACATAAATAATAGGAGTATAGGACAGTGTTGTGTTGTGTTGTTCACCTGTAACGTAACAAGTAAGCTCCAGCACTGTCTTTTATTCCCTTTATTCTCTCTCTTTCCTTCCTTTGATCCATGGAAGCCTGTGATCTCTTCTGATAGTTGGTGTGTTGGGTAGGAAAGGGTTTGAAAGTGTCGTGTCTTCTAAGGAGATTTCGCTGCACGACGGTGGCCGAATCTTCTTGCTTCTTTCTCTTTCCAAGATATCCTTTGATTCAACTTTGGATCTTCACCTCTGATTTCCTTTCATTGTTCGGTTTATACACACTTGGGGTTTCCCCTCACCCAACTGTGTGCAACAACCACAAAGTACAAACCTTTTCTTTTTTAATTTCTATTTCTTGGAAATAAAAAAGGTCTTTTTATTTATTTCTGTTTTAGCCCAAGAGGAGTAAAATCTGTTGTAGGAAAGGAAACGCCTGATAAATTAGGGTACGACAGAAAATAGTAAAAAGGTACAAACAAAGATGAGGGATGGGTTATGAATCATTCCTCTGGATTTTATGGAGAAAACAAAAACCTCTTATTTCTGACTAATTTGCTTGTGTTTATTTTTATTAAAGTACGTAGGAGATAAGACACAAATTCTTTTCACCAAGATTTTTACTAATTTGTTTGTGTTTTTATCAAAACCTTGTTTTGTTATTCGTTTATTTTGATTGCTTTACAGGTGTATACCGTGTGTTCTTCCTAGAGGGGGGGAAAAATGGCTACACTTTCAGATATTGGCGTTGCAGCTGGCTTGAACATTTTGAGTGCATTTATTTTCTTTGTGGCATTTGCTATTTTGAGGCTTCAACCTTTTAATGATCGGGTATACTTCCCAAAATGGTACCTGAAGGGTTTAAGAACAAATCCTGTGCACGGAGGAGCGTTTGTGCGCAAGTTTGTCAATTTAGATTGGAGATCATATCTTAGGTTTTTGAATTGGATGCCAGCTGCACTTAGAATGCCAGAACCCGAACTCATTGACCATGCTGGATTGGACTCTGTTGTTTACTTGAGGATTTACTTGATGGGGTATGAACTATGTACAAAAATGAGTGAATACTACATGACTACATCAGCTGAGGAGAATATGATCCTGATGTTTTCTGTTTCTGTTATGCAGACTTAAAATCTTTGTTCCAATAGCATTTCTGGCATGGGCAGTTCTGGTTCCTGTCAACGCCACAAGTACCGGGCTAGAAAGCGCAGGTCTGGACAACATAACTTCGAGTGACATTGATAAACTCTCAATTTCAAACGTCCATAGTCGATCTGAAAGGTTTCTAAACCATCACGCTGTGCTATTACAGTTTTGCTGTTGCATCTTCGTGTTATTTAGTAAACTACTGGTTTCTAATCCAAAGTACTACCTGCATTTAAAGATGTATCGTTGACCAAATGTATATAGTTTAACTACGTTGAAGCTTTAGGTCTAGTGTTCAACTTGGTGCAACCCTAATATACCATGGAAATCTCAACTGCTTTGCATCTTTTTTCTAGATTTTGTGATTATATCTTAATTACTTTTCTTCTTATCAGAACCTTTATCATTATTGCTTCTCTTCTCCAAATTCTGTGATTATATCTTATTAATTTGCCTTCTCATCAGAATCCTTATCATTACAACTTAAGATAACATCCCTTACTTCTCCGTTCCAATTATCAGCAATTCAATTTTTATGCATAATCTCACTTGTCAAAAGTTATGGAGTTACTGTTGTGGTGCATTCATCTCACTTCTTAAATTGCTATTATGTCTGTGTGCTCCTCTAAAGTTTCGTACTCTGCCTCAGGTTTTGGGCACACATACTAGTTGCTTATGCATTTACCTTTTGGACATGCTATATTTTACTAAAGGAGTATGAAAAAGTTGCCTCAATGAGATTGCAATTTCTTGCAGCTGAAAAACGCCGTCCTGATCAGTTTACGGTAAAGTTGATTTTTCTCCATTTTAATGAGGAATTTTTCTATGTAATACTTCTTTGTTGCATATTGTGCTGTTTTTATCTACCGCATTTCACTTTTATCAGTTTTTGGGCAGCTTTGAGACTAAGCAATGAAACTTTGATGTTTTGTTTCTTATGTTAGAGGTGGTACGCTACTTGGTCTTTTTTCTAGGCAGACCTTGATCGTATATATATAATGATTTTCTGTAGTTAAGAACTTTGTAGATTATTGGTGAGGATTTTCTGGTCATAGGCAAGCATATTATTCAGCTAGCTATGTATATCAATAAATAAGCAAAACAATGGAGTGATGACTATTATGTGGCTTTTAGATGAATGGGAGGGATATAAAAAGTTAAAGGACTTTGAAGAAGTTATATAAAAAAAAGGGTTAAAACAATAAAACAGGTCAAGAACAAATATTCTTTCAATATAGAAGAGCTCTCCAATCCGTCATCTTTTTTTTTCAATCTTTTAACAAGTTTTGGGAAATTGTAGTTATGGACTGAAAGGTTACACCACTTACATGTTAGCATTCATATTTATGAGATATTCGATCTTGCAAATTTTGCTTATAGAAAAAATATTATTTTCAGGTGCTCGTTAGAAACATTCCACCAGATCCTGATGAATCTGTAAGTGAGCTTGTGGAGCACTTTTTTCTGGTCAACCATCCAGATAACTATCTTACTCACCAGGTTGGTTCCACCTGTGTACACTATACTGTTAGGATGTTCTGTTCATTAATTATCTCATTTATTTTGATATTAAGAATTTAAGAAGTGTTGGGTGGTTTCTACTTTGAAAGTTACATCTTTCAACGCAATATTAAATTCGTTAATTGTCTCATTGATTCTGAAATGGTGTTCATGAAACATTGAGTTCACTATTTGTTAGATCTATCAATTATTACGACAATGTAATTTTCCCCTTTCATTTGGGACTTTGAGAGGGGGGGAAATAATGTTTCTGCATATTTATTGTGACATTAATGCAGGTTGTTTATAATGCAAACAAACTTGCAAAGTTGGTTAAAAAGAAGAAGAAGTTGCAGAATTGGCTTGTATATTATCAAAACAAAGTTGAAAGAAGTTCAGAAAGGCCTCAAATAAAGGTATTTATAATTTTAATCTGACATTGCTTCAGAAGTTTGTCGTGGCCATCTTCAGATTTACTACAATCGTTCTCTCTTGTATGTTTTACTAGACTGGCTTCCTTGGTCTTTGCGGAAACAAAGTAGATGCTATTGATCATCACAACACTGAAATAGACAAACTGTCAAAGGAAGTAAGTACCATTTATTTTCTGCTGGGACTTTTAAACAGATGCTGAAGGAAGTCGTTTAACTCAAAATTATTATGTCCTTATTATGTTTTCATAAATTGTCATTCGAAATTCTCATGATGATTGCAATGACTGAAGTTTATTTCCTTTCACAGATAGCGTTAGAGAGGGATAATGTCAGCAATGATCCCAAGTCCATCATGCCTGCTGCATTTGTTTCGTTTAAAACACGATGGGGTGCTGCAGTTTGTGCACAAACCCAACAAACCAGAAACCCAACAATGTGGTTGACTGAGTGGGCGCCAGAGCCACGTGACATCTATTGGTCGAATTTGGCAATTCCATATGTTTCCCTCACCGTGAGAAGGTTGATCATGGCTGTTGCATTCTTTTTTCTCACCTTCTTTTTTATGATCCCAATTGCAATTGTGCAAGGTCTTGCAAGTATTGACGGAATCCACAAAATAGCACCATGGTTAAATCCTCTTATTGATATGTAAGTCTCATCTCATAGCTGTACCTCTGAATATATAATTCCATCCCCATGCATCCCTGGAGGTTACTTATTTGAATTTACTTTATTCTGCAGTCCTTTCATTAAGTCGTTCATTCAAGGTTTTCTACCTGGTATTGCGTTGAAGCTTTTTCTCATCTTCTTGCCAACAATATTGATGATCATGTCAAAATTTGAAGGCTTTGGATCTATTTCATCTCTGGAGAGAAGAGCAGCTTCTAGATACTATCTTTTCAATTTTGTGAATATATTTCTTGGGAACATACTTACTGGAACAGCATTTGAACAGCTGGACTCTTTCATTCACCGACCAGCCAATGAGTGAGTCATTCAAGATACAAGGGTTTTTTTTTTTTCCTTTAAAAATTATTTACTTTTTTAATTGTCATTATGTTTTGCTTACATATGTTCTGCTACGCCAAAAAGTTTACATGTCTTTGTAAATTTGTTGTATCTGTGGTCAACTATTTCATCATGTTCCATGTACAGAAGGGGAAAAATCATCCTACTTTTGGATACACTTTATAATTTTAGCTATTTACTAACCATGATGTTAGTGCTCTTGTCTTAATTTACACCATGTTAATATGATTAAGAATTATTTTTATATTCATGTCAGATATCCTATAACAATTGGCACTGCAATTCCTTTGAAAGCAAGTTTCTTCATCACTTATATAATGGTTGATGGATGGGCTGGTATAGCTGCAGAGGTTTTGATGTTGAAACCCCTAATCATATATCACTTGAAGAATTTTTTCTTGGTGAAGACTGAAAAGGATAGGGAAGAGGCTATGGATCCTGGGAGTATTGGCTTCAACACTGGAGAACCTCGAATACAATTGTACTTTTTGCTGGGTCTAGTCTATGCTTCAGTTACACCTACTGTTCTTCCTTTCATAATAGTTTTCTTTGGGCTCGCCTATGTTGTGTTCCGTCATCAGGTAGTTCCAAGATGTTAGAATTATATTATACATGTCAAAGTATGATGGTATTATTTGAGTCCCCTATATTTGTTGCCATATATATAAGGTGAAGCACCTACTTTCCAATTGCAGATTATCAATGTTTATAATCAAGAGTACGAGAGTGGTGCAGCATTCTGGCCTGATGTCCATTTTCGTGTCATTATTGCACTTATAGTGTCACAGATAGTTCTGATGGGACTCCTTACCACTAAAGAGGCTGCTTCATCAACTCCATTTCTAATTGTACTCCCAGTACTGACGATATGGTTCCATATATACTGCAAAGGCCGTTTCGAACCTGCATTTGTTAGATATCCCTTACAGGTGTGTGGATTAATCATTCCGCGATGGCTAATAATCCTAAGAGTAGCTGTATGCAATAATGATGGCATTGTTTCTATTATTATATGTAGATTTGTTAGATATCCATATCATCCTTCCATCAGACCATATACAAGGTCATGCATAATTTCATTAATTTGTTGCTGTCTGGTTGAGTGTAGAAATGCTCGAAAGCATTAGCTATACTATCAATGAAATGATGCCTGAATCCTTTTTATACTTACAATACTGAACCTTATCATTTTTTATTTTTACTTTGCTTTTGTAAAATTGTAAACAGGAAGCGATGATGAAAGACACATTGGAACGAGCTACAGAACCCAACTTTAACTTGAAAGCTTACCTTCAGAATGCATATGTTCATCCAGTTTTCAAAGCTAGCCTTTTTGATGAGGACGACGAGGACGAAGAGGCAATGAGTCTAAAGTTGGAAACTGAGAGTGTAACTGTGCCCACAAAACGGCAATCAAGAAGGAACACACCATTGCCTAGCAGAATTAGTGGTGCATCATCTCCTTCTCTGCCTGATCATGGCATCCGAAATCATCCAGAGCCATAAATCATGGACCGAGGATTCATATCATCATTATTGGACCGACCACATATGATGTAACATACAATGGGCTACACATGCTTCCAGCATAAACTGAGAAAAGCAAGCTAGTGTGATCAGCACAAACTGTAAGGTAGAGATTCTTTGATATATTATTATTTCGGATTTTGTTAATAGTGAATTTGTTCCCTTACACCACGGAATGCTGTAAATTATCCAAAGAACTTATCATGGTTTAGATCGTGTGTATATTTTTTTTCTTCTTTTTTTTAACCTTATGCTTTCCTTTGGATTCAGCTCAGTTTATATGAGGAGAAAAAGTGTGTTTGCACTTGTGCACGTTTTTAAGTTTTAACACAAGACTTTCCTTTTCGGTGTTAATTATTAAAAAAAATTACGGACACAGCTGTTTATTTTGCTAGTATGTTACTGAAATTATATAAAATGATCCTTTGTTGACTGATGCTTTAGCCTCCTGCTTTCTGTGTTAGTCTCTTGTTGTTTGTTTGGTCCCTGGGCCCTTCTATTAATCATCTATTTAATATATAAATTAAGTATGTTTTATAGCCGTTACCTGTCTCATGGAATTCTCATTGCGCGCTCACTGTCATAGCCATTAAAATAATTATTTACTTTTTCAAAAATTAAACAAATTTCATGCGTTTATTTCAGTTTTTTTATAAAAAATTATAACTTAAAAAGAATAATAATTATCTTATATCAGAATTACTTTTTTTTTGTGTGTGTAACAAATTGGTCCTCTATTTATTTTGTGTTTATTATGTCTATATTTCTTCTTTTTTTAAATATATTTATTCCTTTTTAAAAAACTTATATTTATTCTGTTCTCTATTCTTTATAAAAAATAACAAATTACACAAATATTCTTGGAAGTTTTGAAAACAACACCTTGTTTCAAAATGATTTTCTCCTTATTTTGAAAACAAGTAAATAGTTTTATTGTTCTTGTTTTTAGTTTCTTCAAGTCCCTGGAATTTAAAGTTTTATTCGTATAGGTTAGTAGTAATTGATTCTAATCTGTTTACTTTATTTATACTATTATAATTTTAATTTTTAATTGAGTAAATCACCAATGTAGTCCGTAGAATTATATTAATAAGTTAAATTGGTCTCTAAAATTAACAAAATGACAAAATAATCCTTAAAATTATATTATAAAACAGTTTAGTTCTTAAAATTATAATAAATGATCAATTCGATCACTGATATAAATAAATAACAAAATAGTCTCTATTATTGTCAATTATCAACTAATTTAGTCGTTGAATTTGGAATTATAAGTTAAACCCTAAATTAAAAAGAAAATTCATAATTACACTTTTTATCCCTTAAGTTTAAAATTATGCAAATTATGCTCTAAATTTATTTTCCTCGAAAATTATGCTCATAAAGTTTTTTTTCTTCATGTATTCTGACACTAAACTTATACAGTTTTGCGATTTTTGTCCTAATTGACATTATCACTGACATGGCAGATGTTATACAAGGTAATAATATATTGCCTAGAAATATATTATATATATCACTATTGCATTTGTTAGTTATCTTTTAATTCCCTAAGTACATGATTATATTTGTATGAAAAATATTACAAGTTAAAATAATAAATTTATTTATTAAATATTTTGATTTTAGTTCTTTTATATAAAAAATTATTAGTTGTTTTTACATCTTCCACCCTTTTATTTGTGGGTATTTGTTTAGAAATAAAAATATTTAACAAAAAAAAAAA
>CM023947.1:926710-974827 GCA_013407115.1 Glycine latifolia
ATATATATATATATATATATATATATATATATAATATTTTATATATAAATTAAATAAGTTAAAAGACTCTGGCTTTGGTGATAGTGGGAAAAGAAGGGTTCAAAGATTCAAAGGCTTGTACATTTGGAGTAAAATGTGCAAAGTTTTGAAAGTAGGAGAAAAGTGCACTTAAGTTTTTTTAAAACAATATATTCTCTTACGTCAACATTCACAAAATTATGTAAGTTTGAAGACAAAATGCACCAGAAAAAAACTTTAGCCGTATAATTAAAGTTAGGATGTAAAAAGTATAATTAATCCTTTTAATTTTGGAAACCAATTTGATTCACTATTATAATTTTAAGGATTAAATTGATTTATATTTTACAATTTCACGAACCAATTTTCTATTTTATTTATTTCAGGGTTCAATTTAATCATATATTATAATTTTACGGCCTACATTGGTAATTAACTTTTTAATTATTTCTTTTATTGCCATACTGATATTTTCTTTGTCTTTTTTTTAATGATTTCGTTGATATATTCATGATTTCTCTATTAATATTTACTTCCTCTATCCCATAATAATAATAGTATAAAAAATTGTCTTAAAACAATTATTTAATGTAATATTAATTATTATTTTTCCTTATATCTCTTACAATAGTAAAGGGCAAATCTTAATATAATAGTAAAGTTGTACATTGGTGAGCATGTGTTTAAATTTGAAAACAACTTCTTTGTATATACAAAAATAAAATTATATATAATATCTCTCTTTCTTACATTCATATAGGGATGATGTTATGAACAAAAATGTGCATAATTTTAGTTTTTATATCCCTTATAATAATAATGACATGTGCTACAAAAAGTTAAACTAATAATGATATGATTAATTTTGTAAAAACTTTATTTTCTTAATTTATTTATTAGTTTTTCTTGATTCATGTAAAATAATATAGGATAACAATTATAATGGAATGGAAAGAGTAATAATCATGCTTAGTTTTTTATTATAATAAATACATATATTAAGTGATTCTTTGAATATTTTTAATGTATCAAATAAATTTATTTGTTTTATAAAAATTATTTATCATTTTATTAATGATAGAAACCAATTTAACTTATCATTATAATTTCCAAGATTAAAATGTTCATTCACTCTTTTTTATTTATTTCTTTAATTAAGATATTGATATTTTCTTTCTCTTCCTTTAATTATTTTTTTTATAATGTTTAATGACTATGGCACGTTCTTTAAATCTTTCCTATAATAAATACAAATATTAAATAATTCTTGGATTTTTTTAATGTATTAAATAAATATATTTTTGTTATAACACCATTTTATCTGTTAAAAAAGTAGTGGAGCCATGCCATGATGCAAAAACTTCTCTTCTCAAGGGGGGGCCCAAGAACGCGAACAGATTTGTGATCCAGGTGCTTCAATCTTAGTGGTTAAAATAATCAGCTTCTCGAATCCTAAAATTCCAAAAGGCCTCAACAACACAATGCAGTAATAATTTATATAAAATTGTCTGTGTCTTCTGATACAGGCAAAGGCATCTTTTCATAGCTGACTCTTTTCTTTTTCAACCAAACTGTGCTGTGTGTGAGTTAAATGTTTTTCTCTGCAAATGGTAATGCTAATCATATGAATGATCGTTACCCCTATGATTCTGATTTTGATCGTGATCACAATCTCTTTCTCTAATCTAATCCTTTTTTTTTATCATTCATTCGGATTTTTATTCTTCGCTTTCGGATATCGTGCCACATTGATTCCGTTTCTCATTTCTGAACGCCACACAGACACAGTTGATAAAGCTATCTATCAATTTTCCGGCTTGAACAGCTTTCCTGATCAGGTTCTTTTCTTTCGTTCAATTGTGTTTTTATTTTTCGTGTATGAATGAATTCTGAAATTCTGCTCTCTCTCTCTCTCTTATTCCTGTGCCATTCACGATATTTGCCAAGTTCTTTTCGTTATTCTTCATTTCGTTTTGTTTTCCTACGAATGCAATTGGAATTCTGGTTAGTTTCATCTTTTCGGAGTAACCGGTGTTGTTGGGTTGACTCGGGTCAACTCAGTCAGGTTGACTTTAAACATTCACTGGAGAATTTTTTTCCCCCTTCTGAAAACGTATATTCAGTTTATTCTGAAATTCGTTACGGGATAGATTTTATTGAATTTGTTGCCTTATAGTTTCTTGTTTTTGTGACCGGTTATCGATTTTGGCATATCTAAAGAAAACTGCTACCTTGCCGATCGATTCATCATTGCTACTGAATTATATTGTGGTTTTACAGAAAGATGTTCTGTTGGGTTTATAGTGTGGCTGTGTATCTTGGGTTCTCAGTTTCCTTTGATGTGCTTATGAATGTGGTAGTAAACTTGTTCTGGCTCTGTGTATAGGTTTAGGAATTGATGTTCTATACTGGCAATAGGTTTTGCTCAGACTCTATAAAAGATTGGCATGCTAGTGCTTAAATGAATGGTAATCTGTATTGAGATTTTTGGAATTTTGTAATTATTTGTGTGTATTTTCCATGTTCATTCTGCAGTAAGATGGAGGTTGCAGTCCCCAGACAACAACAGTCAAAAAATCAGCACAATGAGGATAAGATAGAGTTCTCAAGATCCTCCAAACATTCCAGAACTGTCCAGAGAAAAGCTGACAAAATCCCTGAGTATGGTCACAATAAACAAGAACTAAAAGGGGAAGAAGCTATGAGATGTTTAAAGAAAAATAACACAGTAGGATTGGAGGCTACGATTACTCAAGGAGAACAAGTAAATCAGCCTTCTAAGGCCAAAATCTTAAAATGCTCTAAAAGTCTTGGAACTACAAAGACGAGAAAGGTTGAAGAAATTTATAAGTGTGGTGATACAAAACCGAAGTTATGCAAGAAAGGACATGAGACACAGAAGCTTACTGTCTCAAACAAGAAAAGGAAATTTGAAGGTGATCTCTTGAATGACGATTTTGAAGATGAAGAAATGCTCATTCTTTTAAAGTCAAGGACCAGGAGGAGAAGAATGAATAATGTGATGGTGACCATTTTTCTCACTGCATATTTTCTTACACTGATCTTTTGTGACAGATTTTTTTTAATAGGTGGAATATTATATCATATTTCAATGATGCTTAACTAAGTGTCTGAATAGGATGTTGGACAAAATCCCCGAAAATGTCATCAGTGCATGAAAAAGAAGAGAACATTTTTTGTGTCTTGTACTAAATGCCCAAAAATGTACTGTATGCGATGTCTCGATAAATGGTATGTCACTTTACATCTAATTAATCAATTCTGCTGAAGGGTAATGTGCTTGTTTGTTTAGTTTATGAATTGTCATTACAAAATAGAGCTGTTTGTAAATTCTGCACACAGGTACCCAGATATGTCAGTAGAAGAAATTGCTTCAAGTTGTCCATTTTGCCGGAAAAATTGCAATTGCAATGTTTGCTTGTGTTCAAGAGGGATGATTAAGGTTTGATTTGTTCTCATGTCTACCCCTAAATTAATTTCTGTAATGAAACAAAAATTTCATATATTAGAATTATATCTGCACTGTTAACCTTCTCAAATTCTTATATATTTACTTTCAGACATCCAACAGGGACATCAGTGATTATGAAAAAGCTCAGTATCTGCAATATATGATTAACTTACTGCTACCATTTTTGAAACAAATTTGTCATGAACAAAGTCAAGAGGAGCAGATTGAAGCTAAATTACTAGGTTTAAATCTTCACCTTTAAGTTTTTCATTATTACATTGAATGAATTACCAACAATAAACTCTTCTGTCAGGAAAATCTTCTTTTGAGATTGAGATACCCCAAAGTCTTTGTGGTGATGTTGAACGTGTCTATTGGTAAGTGTCCTCTTACTTAAGATACTAGCACAATTCTTTACATGTTCTATAATATCTTTGTTTTAAATTTTTGGTCTTGGAGCAGTGACCATTGTGCTACTTCAATTATTGACTTCCATAGAAGCTGCCCCTATTGTTCCTATGAACTCTGTCTTAGTTGTTGCCAAGAAATACGTGATGGAAGCATTACACCCCGGGCTGAGCTGAAGTTCCCATATGTAAATAGGGGCTATGACTATATGCATGGTGGGGACCCTCTACCTGTGCCTTGTGATTTAGAGACATTAGAAGGTCATATTGAGCCGTCTACTGTGTGGAATGCTAAGAGTGATGGAAGCATTAGTTGTGCGCCAAAGGAGTTGGGGGGGTTGCGGTAGTGCTGTATTGGAGCTGAGACGCATCCTCCCAGATGGGTGGATATCTGACTTGGAAGCCAAAGCTCGCAATATGCTGAAAATTTGGGAAATTGAACACACAACTCTTCAGCAAAAAGAATCTGTATCAAGCTTCACGTTTTTGAGAAAGGACGCTATTAGAGAAGGCATAAATGACAATAACATATACTATCCAGAGTCAAGTAACACTCAAAAAGAAGGGCTGTTGCTTTTCCAAAAGCATTGGACTAATGGTGAACCAATTATAGTCCGTGATGTCCTTAAACAGGGAACAGGTCTGAGCTGGGAGCCAATGGTAATGTGGCGAGCATTATGTGAAAATATGGTTTCAGAAATCAGTTCAAATATGTCAGAAGTGAAAGCCATCGATTGCCTAGCTAATTGTGAGGTTTGGTCTCGTTGTTCCGTTTGTGCTGAGTTTGAACATTTGGTCTAACTAGAGTATTATGTCTCTAAATTTGTAGTGTTTTCCCTTTTCTAAATCCCTCATATGTTGTAGATTGGCTGTGATCTCTAATTTTTTTAAGGATGCAAAAACAATGCTTTAATACCTACTTTTCTACCAAGTATCATTATAAGAAAGATAACTAACTTTTGGTATAAGGCATGTCATCTTGACTACATTACTGTAATATACCTCATCCATTGCCATCATTGCCATCTAAATATTTCATCTTCCAAAATCCAAGTGTGATATTTTTAGTTTGCATCTCAGGCAACATACGAGAATTATATAATTATTCACCCTTCTAAACTCTATGCAGGTAGAAATTGATACTCACACGTTCTTTAAAGGTTATATAGAGGGAAGAACATACAGAGATCTCTGGCCAGAGATGCTCAAGCTAAAAGACTGGCCCCCCCTCCAATAAATTTGAAGATCTTTTGCCCCGCCATTGTGACGAGTTTATTCGCTCCTTGCCATTTCAAGAGTACACTGATCCTCGGGCTGGAATTCTCAATCTTGCTGTGAAGTTGCCAGCACATGTCCTAAAACCTGACATGGGTCCAAAAACATATATTGCTTATGGGATTAAAGAAGAGCTTGGTAGAGGAGACTCTGTAACAAAGCTTCACTGTGATATGTCAGATGCGGTAAGCATCAAGCTTCGTTAGGCTGTAATTTCATTGCCTAAGAAGTGGTCAGCCAATTCTCTTTCATTTGAATATTCTACACACACATACACATGTGCATACTCAATCTTCTTTCTTAGTTTCTTTATGAGAACTCGCATTTTGGTTTCCGATTTTACACATTGGATTGGAAACTCAGTTTTATAATCTTTCTATTTGCTTGTTTGCAGAAGATGGCCATTCCTTAAGGTGTAGATTTTTTTTTGCTTTATATGCTATTTTACTTTCCCTAGTCTAAAGGGGTATTTTCATAAGTTTTGAAGTTTAGTCTTTTAATATGTGTAAGGTGGCATAATATAAAAAATTGGTAAAGAGTTAAGAGAATAGGATGATTTCTATTACTCTAATTTGAATTGCATGGCCTGGAATGTGAAAATATATTACTCTTAAAAAGAATAAATAAGTGTGCATTTGGGGTGTATATGTGCCTTTTAGTTTAGAAACTTTTTTTTATATCATGTCATTCATGTGTTTCAAATGGAAGCATATTGGCTTATTCTAATTTCTTGTTTGGTAATGCATAGGCGAATATTTTGACCCATACAGCTGAGGTGATATTAACTGATGAACAACACTTTATTATATCAAAGTTGAAAGAAGCACACAAGGCACAAGATGAGAGAGAACAGTGTGCCGAAGAGAGGGTTGCTGACCTCCTGGATGATCAACCTTGCAAAGACAACAAAAAACATATAGAAAATAAGGAAGTTTTTGAAGCCAAAAGCATGAGGAAACAACCTATTGAAATCAATGAAAATATCTTTCCAAATAATGTGCTTGAGGGGTTCACTTCTCCTGCTATAGAGAATGAATCCATGGAAACTGGTAGTGCCCTATGGGATATCTTTCGGAGAGAGGATTCTGAAAAGTTAGAAACATATCTTAGAAAACACTCCAAAGAATTCAGACATACTTACTGTTCTCCAGTTGAACAGGTATTAAAATTATAATGATTTACATTTCTACTTATCCTTATTTTTTATGCCAAATGCTCAAATCAAATTCTTTGTTTATTAGGTTGTACATCCAATTCATGACCAATGTTTTTATTTGACATTGGAGCATAAGAAGAAGCTGAAGGAGGAGTTTGGTTAGTACATAGAAATTGAATACAATTGCTTGCTCACTGTCTGTAATTAGTTATTTATGCGAATCTTGACTTTTAGGTGTAGAACCATGGACTTTTGAACAGAAACTTGGGGAGGCAGTATTTATTCCTGCTGGATGCCCGCATCAAGTCAGGAATCTCGAGGTTAAATGTCTCTTGACACATTAACTTTCTCAAATCATTTGATTGTTTCTGTTGCTCTAATCACCATATGCCAAACCTTGCAGTCATGCACAAAAGTTGCCATAGACTTTGTGTCCCCAGAAAATATCCGTGAGTGTCTACGTTTAACTAATGAGTTCCGCCAGCTTCCCAAGAACCACAAGGCTAGAGAAGATAAGCTTGAGGTGATTTGCTTCTTAATTATATTTCCTTCTGCCTCTTTATGATGTCATAAGTAACAGGTTATATGGTGATGTGTTTTATCCTTGATGGAACAGATAAAGAAGATGATAGTTTATGCCGTTGATCAAGCTGTCAAAGACTTAAAAGATTTACTGAAGTGTTCTTGACTGGTTTGCAGAAAGCTACTTCATTTTGCCATGGTCGATGATACTCTAGATTGCTGTGAATATAATAACAATGTCCAAATATAAATTGTGAAGTTGGAATGTTTATTGGAGGGTTAGAGTCCAGATAGAAAATTGTGAAGAATCTTTATTGGAAGATCAGAGGCACTCACAATCGAGTGTTTTCCATTTTGGTAATAACATAGTGAAAATGTTGTAATGGACACAAGAATTAAAAAAATAGTTAATGAAAATGTTGTATTCATGGCCTAAGAAAATACAAAGACTGCCGTTTTTTTTTTCCTTGGAAAGATACAAGATTGAAGATAAATCTTATGAAAGGGTTCGAGACACCGTGCATTGTGTCCAATATCTTAAACCATTTATCTTGCAACCTTGGTGGTCGTAAAAATAAGTAGTAACCTGATCTGCATCTATTGCTTTCATGTTAAATCATTTATCTTGAAACCTTGGTAATCATAACTGGGCAGTTTGTGAGCTCCTTTAATTATGATTAAAAAATGGCCTAAATACTAAATAGGACCCACTTTGAATGTACGAATACTAGTGCTGGTCTTGGCCAACATCCAAATAATGAATAAGGTCATACTTAAATAAAATAATTAACAATAGATGACTTCTATAACATCGGTTGATACAAGTGATAATAGTTTATGTCTCTTAATCAAGTGGTTTAGGATTCGAATCTTGATTGATCCTTGGGTATGAAAAATAAATCATGTTGTGAGAGGAGTACCTAACTTATATATGCTCACGGTCTTCAACAAAGATTAGTCACTACTTTTTAAATGAAAGAAACAAATTGAAATAAATAAAATTATTGGAGTGTGATAAGGTAGTTTGGTGGTTGGGATGAGGGACATAAGAGTTGGAATAATATAAGAGGTCATGAGTTTGCTCTCACTAACATAACATACATTATTATTGTTGCATCTGGTCTTATGTATAAAAACATAGGACAAATCATCAAGACCAAAGAAAGTGATTTAGATGGTAAAAGATATAACTACCAAACCAATTTTGTGATCAATGTATAAAATAATAGGGTTTTAGGATCTCAAATAAATTAGGGTTCTTACTTAGTCTAATGGGTTCAAATTAATTATAAGATGTTACATAAAAATTAGATATAATATGCATCAATCAAGACTTTGATACCAAATGATAATTTTTTGGCAAAAATAATGTTGGATCTCAGGGCATAGTGACACATGATATGTGTTGATCATATCACATAAATTGAATCAAATAAGGTTTAAGAATGTATGCACCTCAAAGAATTCTTAATCTATGTGTGTAGCTTGATCTAACATTGGAAGGAATCTTGATTCATGCTTGCAATCCTCATATAAACCCATAAAGAAAGAAATGAGAGAAAAATACTTTTTGTCGAGTGATGACTATAGCGTTTCTCTCTCATAAAGTTGTGCATGCAAAATTGTTTAATGAGATAACAATTTTATAGCTATAAAATAAGGGTTAGGATTCTTCATTTGGATCACTAGTGAGAGCCCAACTTATTATAAGTTGGCATTTGAATTGTACACCTTTCATTTTAATTTTGATAGCTCCTAATTTTTAAATATCCCTAAATTATCCTTTTTATATTATATCCTTCGTTTTCCTTAGCATGCTACTCCACAAGGGAGTCTCATCTGTTCTTGTACTCCATTTGTGTTTTCTCTGCCGTTAGGCCTTCCTCTTCATCTCCATTTGTGTCAACTTTGCCATTGATTTCTTCTAGTTGTACAACTCTGGTAAGGTTGGGTCAATGTGTAGGTGCGTTTTCTCCAATTTTTTTTATTAAGCTTTTGTTTTATGGGCAACCCTTTCTGAAAAAGGAATAGTGCCAACCGTATTCAGGATAGGTATTCCATAAGCTTTTATTTCAATTACAAAAATGGTCATTATGGAACATAGTTTTCGTTCCATAATAGGTGTTCCATACTAGTAAAGCAAAGCTTTCAGATACCTATTCTGAAAATATGTATATTTGTTTCAGAACATACAATCCGAAATGTAGATAGCATTTTCTTGAACACCTATTCTATAAGCATATTTTATGTTATTTGAAAAGCCTATTCAGGAATTCAATCTATGTTCCAAAATGGTCATTCCGTAAGCTATTCCAAAATAGGGATAAGTGTTTCAAAAATCTATTTCATAAGGTAAAAATTACCTTTCAAAATGATCATTTTGGAATAAGTTGTGCTCTGAAAACCCATTCCAAAAGGTAAAAATTACCTTCCAGAATGACCATTTCAGAATAGGGTGTGCTCTGGAAACCTATTCAAGAAGGTAAAAATCACATTTCTGAATGGGGTTTCTGATGAAAGGGCTATATTTGTCCATACAAATAAAATGAGAGGTGCAGAATATAAATTGGGCGGTCTAGGATTCAAATGCCTTACAAGCCCAATCTCGTCTAGTGTACAGTGACGGGCCCAAATGAGAAAAGTAGAAGAAAGAGCGTGGTTTCAGTTTTTTTAGCGCCATCTTGAGTGTTGACGTTATCCCCTTTCTCTCCACTTATCTTCATTCCACTCCAAATGCTCCTCCACACTCATCATCTTCATCCTCACCTTCTCTTCTCTTCACCACACTCCCATGCATCACCATTTCCATTCCCGTCTAGAACCAACACCCTTCGCTTTCGAACATTCCCCGCTACTTCCATTAGAACAGGTTCTTCTTCTCTCAGGTTCCGCAGCTATGGCCGCAGAATCCGAAACTCGGCGGCGAATGGCGGCGTGAGCAAAACGGAGCATAATAAGCAACCGGTCAGTAGGGCGTACCCTTTCCACGAGATCGAGCTCAAGTGGCAGCGTTTTTGGGACCACAATCGCACTTTCCGAACCCCTGATGACGATATCGACACGTCGAAACCTAAATACTACGTTCTCGACATGTTCCCTTATCCTAGGTTTTTTTCGAATTCTAGTTACTTCGCGTTTTCACTTTCTGATTCTCTTGAATTGCGATGAGAATATCCATAATAATATCTTGTTTTGCAGTGGAGCCGGGCTTCACGTTGGTCATCCACTGGGATATACTGCCACAGACATTCTTGCCAGATACAAACGAATGCAGGGATATAATGTGTTGCATCCGATGGGGTGGGATGCTTTTGGATTGCCAGCAGAACAATATGCTATTGAGGTCTGTTTCTGAGTTTTGTGTTTCTGATATTCTTTAGGTTCTGTTGTAATTTCCATTTTTGGCGGGCTTTATTAATATGATGCCATGTGTTTCAGACAGGAACTCACCCGAAGCTCACTACGGTGAGGAACATCAATCGCTTTCGCACCCAGGTAAACTGATGATGAGATACTTTTACTCTAACGAAAGCCAGTAATGCTTTTCTTAAATTATTAAATGATTTGAAATGGTTTAAACCCACTTTACACTGTTGTCCAATCATGTATTGCTATGTATGATTAGATTATTAACTTTTGTAATAACTTCTTTAAAAACCATACATATGATGATTTTATTAGTAGTTTTATTAGGATATGGTGTTCACCAGAAAACAGAAACGGCTTGCTTGGATGCATTATTAGTAGTTTTTTAGGCTGAATGTGGAAGATCAGCATTTTCATGATTTTATTCTCAGTCATCATATCTAGTCTTAAAATTGCATGTTTTCCCTTCATGTTATGTCTTCTTACGTCTTTGCAGTTAAAATCATTAGGATTTTCATATGACTGGGATCGTGAAGTCTCTACCATAGAACCTGACTATTACAAATGGACTCAATGGATCTTTCTACAGCTTTTAAAAAGAGGATTGGCATATCAGGTTTAGTAAATGATAACTACTTAGAAGTTTTTTCTTAGTTTATTTAAATCCTCAGTATTGTAGGTCGTATGGTATTCCTATAAAAAATTCAGGCTGAAGTTCCAGTTAATTGGTGCCCTGCACTTGGCACTGTGTTGGCCAATGAGGAGGTGATTGATGGTGTCAGTGAACGGGGTGGCCATCCTGTAATAAGAAAGGTATTGGTTTATATATATCTTTCTTTCACAATTAAACTTTTTGGGTGGTTTTCCTCTCTTTTTTTTTTTGAACGGTTTCATAATCTTTACAGTGTCATTGTTTATTACCAAGCAGCCAATGAGGCAATGGATGCTCAAGATTACTGCATATGCTGACCGTCTTCTCGAGGATTTAGATGACCTTGACTGGCCCGAAAGTGTAAAAGAAATGCAGAGAAATTGGATAGGGAGGTCAGAAGGGGCTGAGATGGAATTTTGCATTCTTGATAGTGATGGAAAGGAGAGAGACATAACAATTATTGTGTATACTACAAGGCCTGATACGATCTTTGGTGCAACGTATTTATCTATTCATTTTTCTAATATATTTAATAAGTTTTACAAATCAGATGAACCACTCTTGAAAGAAACTAGTTATCTTTTTCCTATTTGCTTTGTGTGTGTTCAGCTACCTAGTCGTGGCCCCAGAGCATCCCTTGTTGTCATCATTGGTTTCCATTGCCCAGAGCAAACATGTAAGTTATTATGTTTCATTCCCAAATTTATTGGAAGGATTTTAATCAAGGGTGATAAGGAGATGGTTATTCTTGGGGCTTTTTTTCATCACAGGTCGAGGATTATGTAGACCTTGCCTCAAGGAAGAGTGACCTTGAGAGGACTGAACTTCAGAAGGAAAAGACTGGGGTCTTTACTGGCTGTTATGCAAAAAATCCAGCAAACGGGGAAGCCATTCCAATATGGGTGGCAGATTATGTTTTGGGGAGGTGGGTGTGCACAAGTTAGAATGCAGAATGTCTTTATTGATTGCTCAATATGCTATGGGCATAAGATCTAGGGGTCTAGAATGATCAACAATGTTTAAGAAGTTTATGAGACCATAATATAATTGTTGTTACTGGTGCAGTTATGGAACAGGAGCTATCATGGCTGTGCCTGCACATGATTCACGTGATTATGAATTTGCTTTGAAATATGATGTTCCAATTTGCTGGGTTGTAATGCCAGATGATAAAAGTATCGAGTCTGGAAAGGCTTTTTCAGGTGAAGGCACTATTGTAAATTCATCAAATACACTGGTGGGGCTTGACATTAATGGCTTGTCTAGCAATGAAGCTGTTCTGAAAGTCATCGAGTGGGCAGACAAAAGTGGGAATGGAAAGAGAAAGGTTCATATCTCAAATTAGAATCATAATTTTTTTTACTAAAATTTCGTTCTTAATGGTTTGTATAATATCAAATAAAATACATTTTTCATCCTTCAGGTGAACTACAAGTTAAGGGACTGGCTTTTTGCTCGGCAACGTTACTGGGGTGAACCTATCCCTGTCATCTTCTTGGATGATAGTGGTGAGACTGTCCCACTGTGTGAGACTGAACTGCCCCTTATTCTACCTGAATTGGATGATTTTTCTCCCACTGGAACAGGGGAGCCTCCTCTGTCTAAGGCAGTCTCTTGGGTAAGTTTACACCAATAAATGCTTTTATTTCTTCTTCTTACCTTGTTATCAATATATCATGACAATTACATACTAGGTTAGCGTCATTTGGAATTGGCACAAATGTTAATCATGTATAAAAATGTTGAAATTAAAATTTTCCATAGATAAAACGTAGATACGGGTTTATGAATTCATATTTCCCTTGCATAACAAGAGATTTAACTTTTAAGACATGATTGACAGATATTTGACAGTGATATGTTGGTTTGATTTCTTGTACTATTTTGTTTTTGTGGGTTGGGTGGCTGATCTTTGTTATTGCACTGTGTGCTATTTGATTATGCTAGGGGTTCGGCCTTTTGGTTCATACTTGACCATTAAATATGTGGAGTAAGGCCCATATAATTTCTTGATTCCCAATAAATTTTCTCAATCCTTTCGGCCAATAGTAAAATGAGTTTGAAAGTGTATGTTGTTAGCAGTTTTCTACTTAGATAATTCCAAGTTTTCTTAGCTTGCTTTTGCTCCCATTTAATACTGTTTTTATTTTTTGACTTGTTCACTGTTTTAGGTGAAGACCGCAGATAGCTTATCTGGAAGACCAGCTACCCGTGAAACAAATACCATGCCACAGTGGGCTGGTTCATGCTGGTAAGGCACTGAGGTTTTGAGGGGTATTAGATTTGTTAAGCACCAAGCATTGCTTTGGTTACCAAGTTTAGTAGTCTTGATTCAGGATTTTTATGATTTAGATACAAATGAAAAATTAAAGGCTTAAATATGTTTGATCCCTAATAGATTTTCAAATTTTGTTTTTAGTTTCTAATATTTTTTAATTTTTGGCTTCTATTAAATTTTTTATTTTGTTTTTGGTTCCTCATGCGCTATCTAAATCACTTTATTTCACCTTTCAAAGCGCTATCCAAACAAATTTAGGGACCAAAAACAAAATATAAAAATTATTAGTCCAAAAAGTTAAAAAAAATATATATTAGGCACAAAAAAAAATTGAAAATTTATCAGGACTGGAAACATATTTAAGCCAAAATTAAATTATATTTGTATGCACGTGTCACATTTTCTTTATCCTGCCCAGGTACTATTTGAGATTTATGGATCCACATAATTCCAAGGAATTGGTTGATAAGACAAAAGAAAGGTACGGCTTCAGCTAATATTGTCTTTGTTTTTCATTAACCATCCATTTTCTGCTTGTTTGTTATATTTTGCTTTCACTATTTCTAAATGATTTGATTTCCCAGCTTTAAAATTGTTCTCCTGCAGGTATTGGGGCCCTGTTGATGTGTATGTTGGGGGTGCTGAGCATGCAGTTCTCCATTTACTGTATGCTAGGTTCTGGCACAAGGTCTGTATTTTATGTCAGTCACAGTGTGGGACATGTTGATTTGCAATTTTCTTCAGTCTAAGCCATTTGAATTTAAGCTTCATCTCATGTGGAACAGCTATGTCTTTGTCAATCTTTTTCCATAATTATTAATATCTATGATTACTGGTACAAATGTAGTTTGATGAGTCTCGAAATACAAAATCACTTGTGTTCTTCAGGTTGCCACAAAGTTAGCATTCTAGGTGCAACTTATGTTGGTCCCTTTGTTAGTGTTAGACATGCCAATATTGCACCAAAGATTGGCTATGATTTTTTGTTTTTAAAAAAAAAAAAGAACTATAATTTACATTTTAAATTGTTGTAGAATGACAAGCTACCCACAATCATATTACCAGTGTTCATAACATACAATAATACCATCATTTGACAATTTTTAATATTTGTTTGTTCAGTGTATGGGGAAAATAAAGTGTTTGTTGTAATTAATGTATTTATAAAAGAAAATCAGATAATCCTTCTAGAAGTTAAATAAGGAATTGATGTCATGGTTAAGTGTTGTCAAAAGGACTGGGAAATCCACCAATTTGGGATTGAAATGAAATAAGGCTTCAAATACCCTTTTTAACATATTGTCACTGTTGCTGCAATATCTGTAATTTGAGTTTTGTATCTCAGGTTCTCTTTGACATTGGTGTTGTATCCACCAAGGAGCCCTTCCAATGTGTCATAAACCAGGGGATTATTCTTGGAGAGGTAATTTCAATTCTTTCTGCATGAAAATTAGGAGAAAAAATAACTACCTGTGACAAATTTCTAATTGCTTGAGTGGCAGGTTCAATATATGGCTTGTAGAGATCAAGATGGCAATCTGATATCTGCTGATACAACTGACATGTTGAATGAACATAAACTAGAAATAATTCCTGCAGAAAAGGTTTCTCAATTAAGTTTCCACTTTTCACTTCTCGATGCATCAGTTAATTACCAGAGATAAGGTATTGGACCCAAGTTTTCTTTTCTCTTGACAAGCATTTGTTCTCTTTTACCTTGAGCATAGGTCATGAAATCTGGGGATTCTTTTGTCCTGAAAGAACATCCTGACATACGTTTATTTGCCCGTGCCCACAAAATGAGTAAAAGTAGGGGAAATGTTGTTAATCCAGATGATGTTGTCTCTGAGTATGGTGCAGATTCTCTTCGATTATACGAAATGTTCATGGGACCATTGAGGTAGGTTTGAACCACAAACCTTATTACTAATGATATTGTAGTGATTGTTCCTTAATCAAAATTGCTTTCTATTTATATTTTTTCTCTTTTATTGTTTTCATTTCTTTGGGTGGGTTGGGAGAGGGTGAGACTATGAAGTTGCGGGTCTTGTTCTGATAAGGACTTTAACTTCAGCTCATGTTATTCCTTGATTTTCTTTTAATCCCAGAGACTCAAAAACATGGAGTACTAGTGGCATCGAAGGTGTACATCGGTTTTTAGGAAGAACTTGGAGGCTCATTGTTGGTTCACCTTTGTCTGATGGCACATTTAAGGATAGAACTGTATCAGTTGATGAAGAGCCTACTATAGAACAACTTCGTTGTCTTCATAAATGCATTGCTAAGGTCAATATCTCAAATTTTAATCAGAGTTTTTGTTGTTTCATTGTGGTGGCTTTATATAATTTGCAGATTTGAGACAATTCTAAGGATTTAATTTCATTATTCAGGTAACAGAGGAAATTGAGGGCACACGGTTCAACACTGGAATTTCTGCAATGATGGAGTTCCTTAATGCGGCATATAAGGTATTTTTCTGTTGTCTATCATTCTTAAAATATCTAGTCCTCCTCTAAATATATAAGGTATTTTTCTGTTGATATACCAGCAATGGTGTATGCAGCATGTCAATTGGTAGTGTGGGGGGTGGCTGTAGCAATGGTTGCAGGCCTGTGGCAGTGAACCTATGGTTCCAGGAAAGGCCAGAAAATTTGAAATGGTCATTCCTTCCAGTTTGTATTGAATGATGTTATTTTGAGGGAATGACTGATTCCTTTCAGTAGTTACTATTTTAAACAGTTGCACCTCATTTACATTTCATTTCCATTCTTTTGAACATGATTCTAGCAAACCAAATGTCACTTTTAAGATTTGGGGCGCAAGAATTGTTTGATAGAAGACTAAATACATTGTTTATATAAACACTTTCCCCCAAATGGAAAGAAACTTTGAAACCCAGACCTATTTAGAGCGACTGTTTGTACAAGTTTCTATGGGTTATTTATAGAAAACTAGTTTCCCAGTCTGTATCCATAACACAAGGATCTTAATTTTAGCTTTTACAAAACCCCTGTAAAAGAGCTGCTAGACTAGCATTGCCTAGGAGGTCTCTAGTCTAGGAGCTAATTAGTTTAGTAGATTATAATGAAGTACAAATTTTGGATCTTATTTATGTGTTTGGCTGTCTGCAATGATAAGTAAAATGAAAACAAGCTTCTGAATAGCAATATCCTTTGTGATGGTACAGGGCATGCCTTTATGAATTGTATTGTTCTTTGCACACAACATATCAATATCGTTTTCTTTGTACCTCCGTTTATAATCTCTAATTTTCTTGGCATATATTTTCAGTGGGATAAACATCCAAGATCGGTTATTGAGGAATTTGTTTTGCTGCTTTCACCATATGCGCCACACATGGCTGAGGAGCTATGGTCTCGGCTAGGGCACACAAAATCATTAGCATACGAGCCTTTCCCTAAGGTATGAATTTGGATAATATCAAATCATTCCTATTCTTTCACAGCTTGTCAAGTTGTGTTCACTTATTTTCAATTTCTTTAATGATAACATACTATCCCCAATGACCTAAAACAGATATTTCACACCCTGTTGTAATATTGTTCCATAGCTTACTTTTAGTGGTAACTCAAAGTAGATATTTCAGCTCTTCTACCATACAGGAGTATAACTTATAAATTATTTACGTCAAAGGTACATAGTCACAAGCTTAAATAGGTATCTGCCCTATGGAGGACTTAATTGTTATTAAAAAAAATGCATAAGTATATAATTATTTTACTTATTTCAATTTTCTTGCCTAAACTTATAAGCTATTTTTTAAATTTTAAGATTATAAATGTTTGAAATTTAGTCTGTTTTCTTAATTTTAATCATGATCAACTATAACTTAAAGTGAAAGCATGTTTAAAATAAATTTAATCTTTGCCTACAATCATAAGCTAGAAATTTATAATTGATATTTAAAAAATCAAATTTACTCCAAAGAGAATTTGAGAAGCAATTTGTTGCAAATCATATATTTCATTACTTTACGCATCATTAAAAAAAAAAAAATCACTTGCTATAATGGCTGTGATACTTAAGTGGAAGAAAACTTTGGATTTTCCAAAGGAAAATGTTATACAGGTTGAGTTTTAATCATGTGGAGTGAGTGACATATTATACATAAACGATGATCGAGTTTGGAATATGTTGTAATTTCAGGCAAATCCTGCTTACCTGAAGGATTCCACGGTAGTCCTTCCAGTTCAGATTAATGGCAAGACAAGAGGTACCATCCAGGTTGAAGAAACATGTACAGAAGAGGATGCTTTTGTACTAGCATCTAGGGATGAAAAACTATCCAAGTATTTGGATGGTCAATCTGTCAAAAAAAGAATTTACGTTCCTGGCAAGATTTTGAACGTTGTTTTGGGCCGTAAAAACATTAAGGTTGGTGTACAGTAGCTGCATTCACTCGTGTCCATTTCTACTGGAAGCAACGATCAACCGTTAAATTTATGCTGTGCCTGGTCACCTTGGTAATGGCCTGTAAAGAAGGTGTCTTTGGCCGGAGAGTTATGCTTCTGTTGGATGGAAAGTAACAGCTGGTCAAGTATTCACCTCGTATGACTGTTAATTTATACTCCGCTTTAAGAGGTGCATAACTTAATAAAAGAGAGGCAGCCTGGTTTTCCGGCTTGCTTTGATCATTTATGCTCTTGATGCCTAACCAATTTTATTTAAAACACCATCACATAAACAGAGTGCATTTTAGCCCCTATAATGGTTGTATTTTATTTACTGTATATATCTGGTTATGGACCGTCTTGTTGATTGTAATGGTGGTTCTGTTTTTTATTTTGCGATTTTATAATTTTATATGGTTAGAACAGAGAATAAATTCTTGTTTTTTCTCTTTTCATTTTTCACTTTACACGTGTCATTACTTATATAGTCGGAGTCCAAAAACGTTACATTAAGGAAATATAACAATTAGAAGATATAAAGATGTCCTTGTTCTTAAAAATATCATGTTGGATTCGAATGAAAATAGATCCATACGATCAACACCTCTAATTTAAGTGCCTTTTCAGATGTTAGAAATTGTGGGGACACTGCTCTCAACTTTGAAGCTTTGTCTTAAGCGTGACGCTTTTCTTTCCTTTACAAGCTAGATAGTATATGGTGACATAAAACGCAAGCCAACAGAGTCAGGGACATAACATAGGTACTAATGTTGATATCTTAATGGAACGTAAATTTGAAAGACCCCTCGCCTACATGCACTTGGAATTTATTTTTGGTAGCAACATTCATCTTGTTTAAATTCTACTGTTTATGTATACTTTCATCATAAAGAAATGATAAAATATTAATTAAAACTAATAAGATGATAATGGAGAATCGTTGCTGGATAAAATCTTTAGGCTATACACTTCTAGAGGGCATATGAATTTAATAAACCCTGTGCATGTCCGGTAATTTTGGTTATATATATTTAGAGAAGATATCACATAACATTAATTCACTCCATTAGCATTAGTTTACTTGGTTGCATTGCCTTCGGACATCACCCTGCACATCTGTGAGAACATAGGTAGAAGAAAGTTTAACAAATGCAGATGAGAAAGCCTTGAAGAAGTAGTTCTGATCCATAGCAAACCGCGTGACAAAGGGTGCTGTTCGCGGATCTCTAGAAATGCTGGAGTCAATACCAAACAAGCCTCTCCCCATCATAATGTCTCGGTAATACTGGTTGTCAAATATTACTGGGGTCATGTCATTAGGCACAAATGTGAGGTTTGTCAAAGGCATCTCAGTTGGGCATGCTAGTCTTAGAGAGGCTTCCAACCCAAAATCCATCTTGTCCCCTAGCCGTGGATCATACAATCTACCAACAATGTTGAAGCAATGTCCAATCCCTAGTGTATGTGCGCCTACCAATAGTTACAATCAATATCAAATCAGTAATTAACAGTTTTAAACTCCTTATAGTGTCACTTCTTTAAGGTTGACATGCATTACCTAAAATGGAAACAGACTCTTCAATGTTCATTCCTATAGACATGAAAATGGATATAAATTCATCAACCGTTATTGTTGGTGAAGGAAGCTTAGCATCAGCCTCATGGAAACTACAAGTTCTGGAGTCTTTTCTTCCAAGTGGGATCTCAATATGTGGTCCTCCAGAGAGCGACACTGATTCCTTAGCAGCTAATACAATGATATCTGCACAAGACACCTGTCCAGGACATTCTTCTTCTAATATTGACTTCATGTGGCCGATCGTTTCGCGCTTTCTGATGCCAAAGTTCCTTGAAGATATCATTTCAGAGCTGTGACTGTGAGCTAGGTAGTTGGAGTCCAACAGAATTGAGGCATCACATCCCTGCATGGAAATAAACACAACAACAACCACAAGTGAAGGCTTTATATATAAATCTTTAATTTATGAAACAAGAACACGGTTGGTTGGGTTTGTCCTGAAAATGTTCTGCAATAATGCTAATTGACGAAGCAAGCCTGTGAAGAACAAAGTATATAAGGGACAAAAAGAGAGAAGAAACACATTTACTTGAACTTGGCAGTCATGAAACATGAGCCTGAGAAATGCAGCTGGTGCAGTAGCATCTGTCAAGAATAAGCTAAGCAACTCACTCTTGATTATGCTTTCCAAGTTTGGGCATGAAAATTTGTAGTAGTCGTAAGAAAGTTGGTTTGCTTTTATGCAAAATGAAAGTGGCCGCATTGCCATGACCATTGTGGCCACCAGAATCCAAGGAAAAGATATTTCCATTTTTCTCCTCCGAAGAGACACTAGTGTTAGTAGTAGCCTAGTAGGAGTAGAAGCATGTGGTGGAAAATTTATGGATGCTTTCCCAACCGTGATTCCCCTCTAAGAGGGAGAAACTATTACATAGCCCTGACTACTATGGCCCCAATTAATCTCCACATTACATGTAATTGAGTATTCTTTTTCATAAACCGTAGAGACCATAGAGGTTTGAAACTATCTAATATGTTCTCGGGAAAAGCGCGTTTGGTAAAGTACTATTGATTGAGTTGGCAGAAGTCCTCGCTATAAACCGTGCTAGCTCTTCTATTTGCACATCGGTTAGCTTTTATAGCCTTGGCCTCTTCATTTCAACCTAAGCAAAAGAGTACTACTAGTTATTCTGCATGCTTTTGCTGGAAGTCATTTGTAGTGGGAGTGGGACCATCATGCAAGAATGTTGAAGCACAGCTACAAGCATAATTAGACAAGTATTTGTGGAATTGAACTACCATTATATCACGTTTTTAACCTTAGACTGTGTGAAAGTTTGTTTATCCATCCCCTCTATTCTCCAAGTCAAGTTATATTTGGTCCCGTACTTCACCTTGGAGCACCCAAATAAGAGTTGAGAAATGATTCTTTGTTCACTTCTCTTCCCTATTGGTTTTCTTCATTCCATGAAATTAAAATCATTCCCTTCCCCATATATCATAAAAAAAAAAAATTCGGTGCTTTCTATTTTAAAAAGCCACTCCATCTCATCCCTTGTCTTGTTCAGTTAATGAAAGGCTCGCAGTTTAGTTGTTTATGGAAGAATAATCATATCATAGGGCGTATGAAGTGAAGTTATGGGGCGAAGATTTGAATTATGAACCATTCAGACAACCGCACATGATTTAATTAGTAGTTTGCCATAACAATGTAGGCATAATATCTATCTGCACATGATTAGGTAGTACTGCTTGTTAGTAGTTAGTACTAATTAATTTGCATTGGGAACGTAAGGTAAGGAGCCAAATTCTAGCAACCTATCTGTAATACTTCCTCAGTTTTAATAATTATCATGTAAGAAGAATTTTTTTATAATTATCATTTTAATTTTTTAGTGTAACATATTAATTATTTTTTTTCCACTTGTATCTTTTATAATAATAATGGTATGAACAATAAAAATTAAAAATTAATTAATGGTGATAAAATTAATTTTATAAAATTAAAAAATCTCTTTCTTTTCATCCTTATAAATCTTGTTGTACGCCCGCAATGAGTCTGTGTGTTATGATTTAATGCCATCCTAGACCCAAACCCATAAACATTAATGGTTTCTTTAGGTGAGAAGCTTTCATTAATTTATTTTTGTGGAATTTGTGTGTGAAGTTAATTAACTAAAGTAGCTCTCTGACAAAAGTGTAGTGAAATTAAATGCGACTCAACTATATGGGTGACCAAAGGTTCAGGTTGACTCAACAACAATCCAATCAACATGAGCCAAATGGAAAAAGAAAATTGGATTGATTTGAATTTTAAAATTGTAAATACAATTAGATTAAATGACTATTTTAGTCGTTCTTGATCTTATTTTTTTAATTCAAAGTAATCTTTTATCCAAATGACCATTTTAGATGATTTTTTAATTTTTATGTTTTGTAATTTTATAGTTTTATATTTTTTTTGTGTAATTCTATAATTTTAACTTGAAACTATTCATTATTGTTATTTCATTTTATTATGATTTCTTAATTTTTTTCTTCCTATTTTTCATGTTCTTGTAATTTTTAATAATAGGTCCAATTACTCAACCCGGAAATGATAGAATTGATTCGGTTCAAATTGTTAAAATAAAATTGAAAATTTTATATCAATCCAAATTGATTAACATTGAATCATTGATTAACTTAAATTTAAAGGTCCTCTAAACTTTATTGACCTAACCCATCTCACCCCTATACTCACTTGGAGTCGAGAGACCAATAGACAGTCAGTTGCAACAAAAAAGATCCACGGCCAGTTATACAAATATACAGTAATGCTATATAGTTTACAATATTTTGCTGGCAGCATGTTGATCTTAATTGTTGACTACAATCCTAGCTTAAGTCATTTAGTTCTATTATTTGAAAATCAAATAATTGATATGATATTATATATAATTAATATGGTATATAATTATATTCTCCATTATCACTTTTTTTTAATCTTTTTTTTTCTCTTATAAAACATTTCAAAAGTACTCTCACAACATCAAAGGAATAATGAAACTAGTCTTTAATTAGTTATAAAAAAAAAACAAAAAATCTTTGTAAATCATGTTGCTCTGACTCTAGAAACCTAGTACTGTTGTTTCTTGAATATTATTTATTTAACTTCTTTATCTTCTTAAAAGTTAGTTGTTTGAGGTCTGTAGTCTCTATCGGTATATATCTATATATCAAGACAATAAAAAAAACTCAGTTGGAGATGAGTTATTGTAAACACTTGAGTTGAATTTCTACAATATATATATGATATTAAAAAATTCTTGAAATACTACCTTAGCCGGGATGTATATATTATAGTATATTTCAATCTTCAGATTTGTATGTCCCATTCCAACATGTAGCCTAGGGATTAATAAAAAATGATTGAATGATTAAAAACACCAAAATGCACAAAGGATTAGTAACATATATTTTTTTAAAATATCCAAAAGCTAGAGTCACGTGTCTTCATCACGCTTGCTCTAGCATAGTTTCATCAACTTCCTTCTCTGTTCCACAGTTCACGGTGAAAAATCACAGCATGATGCATTATCTGAGACTTCCATCTGTAAATTTCAAGCGGGACAACTACGACAGCCAAAACTCCGAGTATAGCCACATAAACCCGTATCAACGTTTCAGCGTGGAACCCTGCAAATGAGTTAGCTATAACTATTCCAATTATGCCATACCCAAGAAGATAGTGACATATGTTCCAGCACTTGCAATAGCCCGATTCTTTTTGTAGTCGTATGAAGGTGCCAAGTATCTGATTGAAACAAAATGTTAATTAATTAAGACCTTAAAAAATTTGGACACGGGCGTGGAGAAAAATTAAGACGGAATTAATTTCTCACATACTCACTTGTACGTTTATGAATGTGAAAGCAATGATGCTGAGAGTACTTTGTGTTTTAGATATCAAATGATTTGATGAGTTTTGAAGCACCAGCCAAATGCACCACCCTATTGTGCCAATAATATATCCCAGAGTCTGGCACCCTAAGTGCAACTTGAACCATACATCACACAGCACAGGAAAACTTCTCGAGTATCTTGCAATAATTACCCCAATGGGTAGCAAAGTGCCCCATCCTATGAGGATTAGAATCTCGTGAACCTAGAATATATATAGTGTATATGCTCAACCATGTCAATATATATATATATAATCATGATTTAAAATTATGATATATATATATATATATATATATATATATATGTATATGTTTGGTGTTAATAGTTTACCTTACATTTTGGAAGTGGCGCTGGAGATCCCGGGTGAGAATATGATCTTTGTCTTTGTAAGATGTAACATTTACATCCGTTGTTTTATTAGCTGTTTCTGGCTTTTGTATAGATATACCATGCATTTGGACCTCCATTTCATTGATTTTGGTGTCAAGTTCCAAGAGAATTCTTCTTTCATTTTTGAACTTGAGACAATTGGTTACTGGAGGAAATTTGGGCATAGATAGGATGGAAGGGAACAAATAAACCAAGAAGAAGAATAAGGCACAGAATGCCATGACATAAATATGTCAATGTCAATGCGTCACTGTCAGAAACAAAAGCAAATTAAAGTAATTGCGATAGGCACTTTCTCGTTCCTCAGACAGAACACGATACAACAGAACATGTCAATTAATTATCCCCATGGATCTAATTTAATACAGGGTTTCCTTTTTTTTTTTAATCATAATGGTACGAATATTTATTGGTTTTACTTTCCTTACCTAATCAACTTTAATGTGACTCTTCTTTTCTAATCACCCTTTTTTCATCTACAAGATTCGAGTAAGAGACCTTGGTAAAAAGAATTGAATTCAGTACCAGTAGTACCAACGACTTATTGGTACAGGACTTCCTTGTTTATTAATTTCAAAGGAATGACATTTATGTTTAAGAGATGAAAAACAGACACTAATGTTAAAAAGTTGCGGCTGCATGCGATTGTCTAAGTGATGTTTGGTTGCTGCGAATATGTGCTTTTCTTATCAAACTAAAAGGAAGAATATATGACTTGCTTCAATAAAAGTTAACTTGATTCAATCAATATTATTCCTCTCTTACGTCAGGGGACGCACAAAATGTAATGAATAATTTACGAATAGATCTTTTCTTGAATGAAACGGTTTCTGCATAACAGTGTCATGTTGCAGTTGTGTCTGCATGAGAATCTTGAATAAATGCATTTGAAAGACAACTGAATGCCTCTATAACGAAATTGTAACGCCTGGCCACTTGTAGGATCAACGACTGTCCCCACATACCAACACAAGACTTTTCGGTGTACTTTGTCCTCACTCACACACTTCCTGAGAAACTTCCCAGGAGGTCACCCATCCTGGAATTGCTCCAAGTCAAGCACGCTTAACTATGGAGTTCTTAAATTATGGGTTACCGAAAAGTAGATGCACCTTGTTTGTATAGGTAGTACCTATTAAATCTTTTAAGTTATCCTCAACTGTACAGTCTCATACCTGCACAGCCTCTAAATCCCTCTCGTTCGGGTGTGTATTCGATTCATTTATGTACCCCTTCCGCTGGAAGCCTGTCAGGAGCCGCTCCTTGTCCGTGCCTCATTGCACCGGCGATCACTCCCCATCCTCGTCAGCGCCTGGGATGTCACAGAAATTAAGGAAAAAACTTATAGCTTCGTAATCTTATTTGCGTCTTTGACTCCTCTGTTTAAATTTGATCGTTAAATCCTGCCAAATTTTGAATGAAATTAGGAAACTTGCGTTGTATTTGAATAATCGATCATAGACACTAGCAGCTAAGAAATTTGACCAGTAGCCACTTGTGGGTCATGCTCTGTACTCCAAAGTTTGGTTTAGAAAAACACGGGATTTGTAAGCCTGATCAAATGAATTTCCCGTGGTCTACTACTGAAAATTCCTGTGTAGGGTTAGACATTTTCCTAAAATTACAATTAAATATTTTGCAGAACACACACATAGATATCAAGATTAAAAGTTAGTTAATAATTTTATGACCACTTTAAAAAGTTGTGTTCATTTTTCTCTTAATCATGATTATTCATATATATAATATAATGATCTAAATCTATAATTTTTGTTGTTATGTCAATATCCATCTATGTTTGGTTAAAACTGATTTTCAAGTTATTTCTCTTTTTGGATGTTTTTATTTTAAAAACAATTTTGCTATAAAACAAACTGTAATCAAAGATTTTTTATTTAAAATAAGATATAATAGCAAGAAATTAATTAAGAGTTGTAAATGTAAAAAAAATATTATACAAATATGTTTACTGAAATAGTTGCTAATTATTTTTCAACTTCTATTTTTATTTCTTACTATATATTTTGTTAAAGCTATAAATATTTTAATTAAAATGTAAGAATAATGAAATGGCGCGTGAAAAAGTTGCACGTGTGCATATATCAGCGGGATCACAAGCCCTACTACTATATATATACTTGGTTGTTCGTGCTACAGTAAGGTAACGTCAAGTGCATGTTCATCTTTAGAGTGTTGCTTTATACACTATATAAAATTTCTTATACACTATATAGCTACAGTGTATACCCGAAACTACCCTTATAATTTCTTATGCAATTGTTTGTGCACACGGATCAAATGATCCAAAAAGCTTTGAGTGGTTCAAAAGGGATTCAAAAAATCCGTAAGATGCCCCTTGATTCATGAAATAGCTTTATTGTAGCAAACGGATTTAGTAATCCGTATACACATCCCTTGGCAATTACGGATCAATTAATCCGTGCTCATCCATTGGCCAATTACGGATCATTCATTCCGTGCTCATTCCTTGCCCAACTACGGATCATTGAATCCGTGCGCATCACCTTGGCTAATTCGGATCATTGAATCCGTGGGAATTCCTTGGCCTATTACGGATCAATGAATCCGTGCACATTAAGTCTCAACATGCTATATTTTCTTTGACTTTCTATTTAATTTTTATAGGTTTTAGATTCTTCTAATTACTATTGTCTATATTTAAAGTATAAAAATATTATTTTATAGTATCCGTGTTTTGCTTTTGGCAAGTTATTTCACAAACTTATAAGTGCACAAAGTTACAAATCTAACTTGGCCTATTACGGATCAATGGATCCGTGCGCATTCCTAATTCCTATTCCGTAGCCTAGTACGGATCAATGGATCCGTGAGAATTCTTGCCTCTTTACGGATTAGTAATCCGGCCACTCTTACTAACTACTAGACACGGATTACTCAATCCGGCTTGACACACTTCGTACACTCTACTAATCTAACTACGGATTATTCAATCCGTGGGATTTACACGGATTCATTGATCCGTAACAGGACATGACCAACTGCCGGATCCATTGATCCGTATTATATACACTATATCAGACAGCAGCGTCTCCGACTACTCCTCAGCTCAACCCAGCTACCACCGACCACGACCTACCTCCTCCAACACCAACAGCTCTAATGCACAACAAAATCGCAGCAACGGAGCAAGCAAAATGGAAATCGCAGCAAGGGAGCAAGCAAAAATGGAGAGCAAACAGTGATAAAAAAAGCACCATAAATAAAAACAAATAGAAGGGTAGTTTTGGCATTTTAAAAAGTTATATAGTGTATAAGAAATGTTATATAGTGTATAAAGTAAAACTCTCATCTTTATTTTATTGCCGAATGGCCCAACTCTGAAATCCAATTCATTCCATCAAATTGTCAAAATTTTACGTCTGCTAGCTGGAACCGAACGGTGGTACTGTAACGATTTCTTGGTTTACGACTTTACGTACGTAGAATTATACAAGAATACTGTTTCTGATTAAGACTATACGAGGGATATATTATTAGGAGCTAAACTAACGTTAATATTTATCCTTAAGCAAAATCCAGAATAATTGTTCCAATTGTATCCAATTTCAACTGATTAGTATGGACGAAATTTGATGAAGTTGTTGCCAAACAAGCCTAACAAGTCTAGACCACACCGCATTAACTAATCAATACGTATAGGGACATTCTTTCATGAAGCAATTTATGCAAAATATAATATCAAATCCATGCATGAATCTACTCGTCTATAAATACTTCTACCATCTTGTATATCTTGTGTATATCATAACATATATACACTCTATAACTTCTTTTATTTGTCAACAAAAACAAAATGAAGACCCTCTTCCTTCTAACCATGCTAATGGCTTTGGCTGTTTTTGTGTCAGCAATATCTCCCGGAAGTGAAAAACCAAAAGGGAAAATTAATCGATTTCTTTCTGACAGGGTGGTGCTGACATGTGAAAGTTACCCTAAGGTGTGCCACATTAAAGGAAGCGCTGGATCTGATTGCTGCAAGAACAAATGTGTCAACCTGTTCACAGATGTCTCCAATTGTGGGAAATGTGGAAAGAAATGTAGCTATGGTAAGATATGTTGCGAAGGTAAGTGCGTGAATCCTCGGACTAACGAGAAGCATTGTGGGAAATGTGACAACAAGTGCAACTCTGAGAGTTCATGTACCTATGGAATGTGTAGCTATGCGTAGTACTTACTATATGATACGAACGAGCATGTGTGTGACGTTTGGAGCCAATGAAACAAGTATTTTGTGTGATTAGTTAATTAATAAAGCAGCTACCAGCTAGCTTAACCAAATATTAATAAATAAAGCAGCCATCATGACTTGATGAGTTCTGCTAGTGTTGTTTTAAATTTTGCATTGCATTAGTTTGTGGCTTTGTGTAATTAATGATGTTACAATAAAGTTTTAAATTTTTGTCATTGCATAAGGATTATTTGCAATTCGTCGTTTACGGAATAAATGAATCAACTTATTTGTATTTATATATCAATTTACTCCACATTATCTTTTTCATTTGGGAATTTTAGAGCATAATTGAATTGTCCAGACCTGAAATTATTTTCTCCTATACGACTTTTATTTATTTATTTATGAGACCAGCAATAATAGAAGACCTGATTGTTTTACTTTTTTAAAAAATAATTTATTATGAGTAAACAGTGTATGTACTTATTGTACAAAGAATGTTTTTATATCGTTCAATCACAAAATCAATGATAATCTTTCATTAGTTGACACTACAAAAAAAATTATACTAATACTGCAAAGAAATTAAACCATTCATTAATTATTTGGAGATTCTGCGTAAAATAAAAGGTTGATTTGTTTATATAGTTATAAGACACTTATTCTAAAAGTAGTTTTAGTTGTTCTAGGAGTTGCTTAAAATAAATTTTCAAAATAATAATAATATATTTTTTATATTCTATTTTTTCAAGTCTAAAAAAATATTTTTCAAAAGCTTTTACAAATATATCAACAATTTTTAAAAGTAATATTTTTCAAATAAAATTGTAACAAATTAACATGCACATATCCCTTTACTATATCTTCTTATAAATCATCTTAATGCGTTATAAATAAATATTAAATAAAGAAAATGCATTAATTAACATTCACTATATTAAAAAATAAATAAAATTATTTGTATTTAATAAGATTAACAAAAACAAATGTAACTGCACGTAGATTTAGAATTATTTTTAGTATTGTACAAAAAAAATATTTTTAGTAGAGTTATATACAGACCCTTCTAATGAATTAGAAATATAATGATAACAGACCAACTTTTTGTATTCTTTTCTTCACAATATGTCAGAAATATTAGTTTTCAGTTCTCTATACAGATTTTTCTAATATATTTGAGAACCAACTCGATTTAGAACAAACTTTTGGTTTAACTCACAAACTAATGGGTCAAGATTTTATTAGTATGCATCCACACGGTGGTTAGCATGTTGGTTGCGAGTTTGATAATAAAATTATGTAAAATATAAAAAATCTTTTAAAATATGAACAAAAAATTATTAATAAAATTAATTAAAAATTATAATAAATAGGAATCAATTATTCAAAAAAGTTAAATATAAAAGGATTGTATTTACATTATTTAAATAACATTAACTCTATTTGAAATTTTAAAAATAAAAATGGACTCACGAGTCAACCCACTAATCAACGAACCCAATTAACCTATGGGTCCATCTTTATACACCAGGCAAATATCTAATACACCCAGCGTGTACAGTGTTTTTCCGAAAATACCCTCGCGTTATTAAAGGCTTTTACGCATACGGATTCGCAATTCGTAATAACCTTACGGATTGGGCAATCCGTATGGACCTTACGGATTGGGCAATCCGTATGGTCCATACGGATTGGATAATCCGTATGGTCCGTTAATAATTTTTTTTAAATACGGATTGGCCCAATCCGTAAGTTTTTTTTTTTTTAAAGTTAAAATATGTTTTTGTAAATAATTTAAAATAATGGCACAGACAGGTATCGAACCCGAGACCTTCACGTTATTAAAATGACGCTCCAACCAACTGAGCTAATAGATCAATTATGCTAAAAAATAATTAACGTTGATACATATAACATTAAATTGTTTAATGTATATTTAATACACATATAAGTTTATATAATAAATTTTGTAACAATTAATTTTGATCTAATAATTAAAGTATTTTTTTATATATAAAAATTATAGATTTAAATAAAAATTATAATTTTAAATAAAAATTTATGAATTGATTAAAATATATTATATCTGTAAATACAAATATAATTTTTAAATAACATCACACAATATCATATATAAAAAAATTATTTTATTTATTATTATACCTGTAAAATTTTATGTGTTTATTAAAATATATTAGATATTTAACCTGTAAATAAAATATAATTTTTATTAGACCTACAAATTTTTACAAATATAAAAATTATAATTTTTTTATATATGATATTATGTGATGTTACTTAAAAATTATATTTGTATTTACAGGTATAATATATTTTAATAAATTCATAAATTTTTATTTAAAATTATAATTTTTATTTAAATCTATAATTTTTATATATAAAAAAATACTTTAATTATTAGATCAAAATTAATTGTTATAAAATTTATTATATAAACTTATATGTGTATTAAATATACATTAAATAATTTAATGTTATATGTATCAACGTTAATTGCTTTTTAGCATAATTGACCTATTAGCTCAGTTGGTTGGAGCGTCACGTTAATAACATGAAGGTCTCGGGTTCGATACCTGTCTGCGCCATTATTTTAAATTATTTACAAAAACATATTTTAACTTTAAAAATAAAAAAAAACTTACGGATTGGGCAATCCGTATAGACCTTACGGATACGGATTGCCCAATCCGTAAGGTTATTACGAATTGCGAATCCGTATGCGTAAAAGCCTTTAATAACGCGAGGGTATTTTCGAAAAAACACTGTGCATGCTGGGTGTATTAGATATTTCCCTGGTGTATAAAGATGGACCCTTAACCTATTATTAGCTCTAAAGCCAAGCACAAAAAAATCCACAACTAAATGGGCTAATATTTTCACTAATATGCACGGATATTATGTTATATGGGCTAAACGGGCTTAGACCCATATATCCAGCTATATACTCAATATTAAAAAATCATTCTAGATATTTTTTTTAACAGAAAATCATTCTAAATCTTAAGTAACTTGATTATTTGAGTCAAATTAGAAAAAAAATATTTGCAAAAATCGTTAGGAGAGTTAATTACCACATAAATTTACAATGGTTAGTATTTCGCCGAGTTAGCACCATAAGTCGATATTTTAAGAACTTCCATTTCATAATTTTTTCATACTATGAGTTCCCCATCGCAAAGTTATTTCAACTGCAAGCATTTCCAAAATCGCATTCAAAGATTACTGATTAAGTTAAAGTAGTCTTTTAAGTAAATTTACCTGCAGTGTTATAAACTTATTGTTAATTTGTTATAAGCATTAGTCATACTTGTAGCTTAATAATTAAAAAATAAATAAAAATAAATTTAGTGACTACACCCTTTGTTTTTTTACAAAACTACACCTAGTTTTTGACTTAAATTTATTGAGTTATTAAATTGAATCCCTAGCTCACGACTTTTTACAAAACGTACTTGTTTCTAGTATGAAGCCGTCCAAATATTAGATTTCTAAGGAGCATTCTGTTTTTGTGAACTATATTGAACTTCCCATGTCCATGAACCATCATTTTCTAAAGTTATTAATACAAGAAATGTAATATGGATGCATACGTACCCTTTAGAAATCAAAAGTAAATTTAAGATTATAATTAGCAAGTCAACCAAGCCAAGCTCGTGCAGCCACGTTTTTGTTAACCAAACCCCAAAAAAATATTTGTTAGGCAAGCTCCTAAATTTTGTGCACAACCTTCCCTCCACATATTAAATGAGCTCATTTCCTTTGCAATTGCCTTAACAACAAGCATGGCCACGTCAACCTCGCTCCTCTTGCTTTCATGCTTCATGCTTCATGCTACACCTTGCTTCAATCTTTGTTACTGTCTATTCAACAGATAACAAGTACTACAACACTTTATTACCTACCTCAAAGTATATCCCCGAGAGTCCGAAGAAAGCATTGCTCAATGTGATAGACTCTTGTTGGCGTGCAAAGCCAAATTGGGCTTCAATTCTTCAAATCGATCGCCAAGCCTTGGCTGACTGTGCAATTGGCTTTGGCAAAGATGCCACAGGAGGCAATTATGGTGCAATATATATTCCGAGTCACAGATCCCTCTGATGACCCTGCAAACCCAAAACCAGGCACACTCCGTTATGGTGCAATCCAAAAAGAGCCCCTCTGGATCATTTTTGACAAAGACATGGTTATTAGGCTAAAAATGAGCTAATCATGAATAGCTACAAGACCATTGATGGAAGAGGGGCTAAAGTGGAGATTGCTTATGGACCTTGCATCACAATACTAAGGTGTCAGTCATGTCATTATACATGGCATTACCATCCATGATTGTAAACCAGCCAAGCCTGGCCTTGTGAGGAGTACTCCTGACCATGTTGGCTGTGAAGATGTGTCTCTATATCAGTTTGATAGCTATCAAGATTAGTTATAAACAGCTTTTCTGTTAAGTTAGTTGGTGGCCAACAACTAACTGATTTTCAGTTTTCTGTTTTGTTGTTTCTTCTTGATAGCTTGTTCTCTTGTGTATATATAGAGAGGTAGCAGTGAGATCACTGCAAGGAGAGAGACTGTGGGTAGTGCCAGTAATCACATAAGAGGAGATTGGTGTATGAGAGAAATAGAGTGAAGCTTGGTGGTGAACTTTGAGGCTGTTATCTAAACAGTGAAGAATCAAGCAAGATTCTATTTTGTACATAAAGATCTTTGTAACTCTTACTCCATAGTAGATAAGTTTGGCTTCTTTTCCCGTGGATGTAGGTCCTTGTGACTGAACCACGTAATTTCTTGTGTTCATCTTCTACCTCTAACCTTTATTTGTTTTAAATCTGTTTTTCTGGTTTTTCTTGTAAACTAGTTGCAGGTCTTGAACCATAACATTGGCCATCATCTAGGCTCTGATGGAGATGCCATTAGCATATTTGATTCCTCCAATATTTTGATTGATCATTGCTTTTTGGCTCGCTCCACCGATGGCCTTATCGATGTTGTTCATGCCTCAACTGCCATTACAATACAATTACTTTATCCAGCATGACAAAGTAAGTTGAACAAAGATATATATGAGGAAGAATCTATTTAATTTAAGAGTAACTTTTCATGTTCACCATTTATCTTTTTGAGATATAATGATTAATAGTTATTTATTATAATCATTAAATCTTAAAAAATGAATAGTGAGAATGAGGAAAAGAGTTACTCATTTATACATACTCGCATGTCAATATAACTACTAATAAATGACTAAATACTGTAATTGGATTAGATGACTTGGCTATATCATGACTGCATTTAATTGAAGGGTAAAGTACAAAACCAATGTGAAAAAGTTTTGCACCTGTCCGTTACAAATTCATGTGACACACTTTTGTTGATTAAAGAAATATTAATTTGTTACTTAATACTATATCTCGTGTTTTTTTTTTTTAGGAAAATCAAGAGGATATGTGTGTATAGTTTTCATCTAAAATTTTGTATCATCCAATATTTACTCAAAAAATCAATAGTTCAGATTTTAATATTTTCATATTTTGCTATGCATGTACATATATTTTATTACAAATCTCAACCAGTAATATTTTCCTATCAACAATTATAACTACACACATTTTATCTTCTACAAATGCATCCTTGGATCATTATAAACCAGTTAAATCCACTATAATCACTTTGCTACCTATCCCTATCCTGACAAGTTGGGCTCTTATATGTACATTTTGAGACTAGCTAGGAAGAGCATCTGATTGAGCTAACATGCCTGCAGGTTATGTTGCTAGGACATAATGACCAATACACAGCAGATGAAATAATGAGAGTAACAATAGCATTCAACCGGTTTGCTAGTGACCTAACTGAAAGGATGCCAAGGTGAGAGAGGTTTTATGGATTAAATTTGCATGGATTCCATGCAAAATTGAAAATAATTACTGTATTGACTTGTTGATGATCATGCAGGGTAAGATTTGGTTATGCCCATGCGGTCAACAACAAATATGATGAGTGGAAAATGTATGCTATAGGCGGCAGTGCTAACCCAACCATTTTAAGTGAAGGGAAATTTTATGTAGCACCAAATGACCCAAATGCAAAACAGGTAGCTAGAAATACAGTAGCATGAAATTAAATCCTCTTCCTTTAATTTTTTCTCCCTCTCATACCCAATACAAATGTAGTAATGCTTCATCATATTGAGTTTTGTTCTTGGGTGATGACAGGTTACCAAGAGGGAAGGGAAGGAAGAGTTGGAAATGGAGGTCTTCCAAGGATTTATTCCTAAATGGTGCTCATTTCTGTGCCCCAAAATTATTCACGTACTCAATCTTTCATTGCTGCTCAGCGTACATGGTGCCTGCAATGACTCTCAATGTTGGTCCCACAATTTGTGTTGTTGGGAGAGCATGTTGACGTTAGTATGCCTTAGAATTGTGTCACCAAAAAAAAAGTATGACTTAGAATCGCCATTACTTTTCTGTCTGTGTGTTTGTCTCCCTCTTTCCTTTTCCTTTTTTTTCTTTTTTTCTTTTAATATTTTGGTTGATTCCGGAAAGCCCGTTTTAGAGGCGTTTATCAGAGGAGTGTGGATATCAGTGTCTCAACCAATGAAGAATGAACTGCTTTAGTTTGTAAATGACACTTACAGATTCAATATTACTAAAGGAAATCAAATATTAATGTTAACACTTAAAGTAGTGTGGAAGATGGCTATGCAGCGAAGTGCTTTCTTGCAATATTTGGGAGAAATTACAACCCAACATCACATAAAGATGCCAACTGGGAAGCCAAAAAGGCTTTTATATATAAATATTGTATAAATAAGCTTAATAGCTAAGGTGGGGAAAAAAGTAACAAAAGGAATTATGATGTATTCTGTAATTATGTAGTTCACGTTCTTAATTTGGTCCTCTTCAGAAAAGTCTATTCTCGTTGCTTTGAACTCCACATGTTACTGGTGCTTTAGCTCTCACTTTCTTCAAGTACCAAATACCAGCTCCAATTCCAAATGCCCCTGCAGCTGAAACACCGCTTACTGTCACTGCAGCCAAATTTCGAACACACACAACCACAAACATGCATGAACCTAATTTTCTACTTCAAAAACTATCATTGACAAATTTTCTCCACTAACTTCATTTTTATCACCTGCAATCACATGGACCTTTCTATTGTGCCGTGCAGCATCATAATCTGCAAGACAAACAATATCCAATCAATTTTTTACTCTCTCAACAAATTTCAAAATGAAAACCTTCTTAATTGTAACTCAAGTAAACATGGTATGCATGGTTTTACACTTGGCATTCGATTACAAGCCGTTATGTATGTTAATTTTGATAATAATTAGATAATTACCTTTCATTTTAAGTGAGATCATGGATGATTTTTGATTAGTTGTTAGTTGAAATTAAACTTTAAAAAGAAGTGATCATTGCTAGACGTACCTTTACAATGGGTAGTGAAATTTCCTTCCTTGCAAAGGCACATGAAACTCTGAGTCTGAGTGTCAAATCCACAAGTTCCACCTCCTTTGGAAGGATCCTGGCACTGAAGGCAACGCGTAATGACGGGGATATCAAAATCAATTCTAATCCCGTATTCAGGAACTTGATCGTGAGGCTGAGGAGCACCAACGTTTCCCCAATAAACACTAGTATAACTAGTACAATACTTGAGCATCAACCTCAACGATTCAATGGCTCTTGGAGAGTAAGAGCAGCAAGAGCTACCACTCATAGCAAAGGAGCACCCTGCCATGTGCCTGCAGATATAGCTACCACTGTCACATGAAGAATCGCAACGCTCGGAGAAGCGCTCACAGAAAATAGGCTTTGGCTTAACGATCACATGATCCTCACTGCAATTGAAGAAGAGGTACTCATTCTGAGGGGAAAGCTTGAAGCGTGTGCTGGTGTCCAAACTGAAAGGCCTTGTGGGACGGTAATTCTCACCATCGTCACAGTTCCACATGAATGGACCAGTGACCAGAATGTGTGGATCAGCATAGCTAACGTTGTGAACGTGGTATCTCCCAGAAGGGGTTCTGACTTGGAGTTTTCCGGAGTCAGAACAAACCAGGATGTAACGGTAGTATGGGCTTCCACACCCATCGTCAATGCCAAAAGGGTATTCGATGGGAATGTAACCACAAGAAGTTCTGCATGGCGTGGATTGAGCTCTTGTTGTGAGACTCAACAACGATGAGTGAATGAGTATTAGTAATAACATTGCCTTTTTTGGTTGTGGGTAAGATGCAAACCAATTTCAGACTATGTAGCACCAACAACTAGATGCTTTATGCAACAAAAGCGGTCAAGTCAAGAAATTACTAACATCCAAGACAGAATAATATCAGCAACTCTTGCCTTAATACAGGTCCCCTTCGTAATTCTCCTTTTGCTTTTATTCATTTTTGCTATCTTTAATCTTAATTCCTGATCCAGCCTTTCTATGGTGGTTTGAGAACTTAATGAAACGGTTTCTGCTCCTTAAAGAACACCATTTTGTTACCGAGATCATTAGATAGACCGAAACCTGAAAAAAGTAATTTAAACAATACTTAATAAACTAAATATAGATAGGGGGAATGTGTATCTTAGGACGGAATGAGGAAAAAATATAACTTTGGTGAATGATTAGACATATTATTATCTATATATTTCATATGGTTCTTTTCCTCTTTATTTTTTTTCTCCTTCTTTCATCCTTCTTCTCTTTTATCTTTTTTTTTCTTGTTTTATTTATCCTTTTTTTTCAATTTTTTCGTATCAATTATGGTGTTTATCTACCACGATTCCAATTAATTTGATTTAAAAGTGTTATAGATGTTGATGTTGATTTATAGAATGTGGAGAGATTAAAGAGATAACTAACTTTCTTATAAGTTGCACATTTTTTGGTAGTATTATGGAACATTGTTTTGGGTCTCGTACAGCATGTAGGCATATACATTCAAGTCCTCAGCGTAGCATATCAAATTATGATATTCATACAAATAGACGTTACGAGGTACAGTAATAAGCCTTGGTGGACGTTTATGTTTTAGTTCCAAATATCTTTAAGATTTTCTTTTTAAAATTCTTTTAGAAAAGTAGTGAAATTAAAAATTAAAAAAAATCCAATAAGACTATAAGAGGCAATTGAGGTCAAGTCCAATATATTTTGGAGTGGAAAAGTTGAGGTCCAATCTATATATCAGGCTACCTCGGTCCAAATGTTAGATCAATTAAATTGCAATTAAAATGTAACTATTTACTGAAGTTAACAACCAAAAATAGGATTCTTGAAATGCCCTCGAGAGCATTAAATCATACCTCAATCTAAACTAAAGTTACTTTACCACTATACCAAAATAGGACAGTATTGTTTATACAAAATCTTAAGTTACGTGCCTAAGAAAATAGCTCATCTCAAACTTCTATCAATACAATAAGCATCACTATCACAAATAGTCATTACAGTAGTAGAATCCATATTAACTTGAGTGCCAGAATATCGTATAATATAATCTTGTTAGATAACCTTTTTGAGTTTAGAAGATGTCGAACCTTAGTCCGCTCAAAAACCTTACTCATCTTACATTCATCAAGAGTTCAATTTTAGTCAACAATTCATTTCAGATACACATCAACATAGTTCATCTCAAACGCATTGCAATATACTGCATATGTCTAACTCAAGTTTGGTTATTAGTATATTTCAAAATTAAATCATTATCCTCGAATTCAGTGTTTGGTTTTCATTTTTTTTTGGTAATTTTATTCAAACAATGGAATAAGCTCGTCGAGCAGTACGTGGTGCATGATGGTTTAGAACTGAATTGATAAGTGAAATCTTAGAAGACACATGGATTTAGCTTTAAAATCTTGGCTGCAATTAAAATGCAAAGTATATAAAGTACACAGGAGACAACAGCAGACGGCCCACTTGAGCCAAGTAAGTGGACTTATGAGATTATTGATCCCAAATTGAAATTTTAGATCATTTTTTTTAGATTCTATAGTATCATAGGATTGAAAATATCTTAAGATATCTGATATTTTTTTTTAGTGATAGATCCTAAATTGAAATCTTAGATAATTGTAATGGGTCTCACATGAATCCCATTTCAAATATTTAAAATTTAATTTAATTAAATTAATTAAGTAATTAATTTTAATTAATAAAACATGAAAAAATATATGAATATTAATAAAGCATGTAATTAATTTTAAATAATTATTTTTAATTTTTTAATTTATTTTTTCATTTTCTTATCATCCTATCGCATAAAAAATCTTTTCTTTTTAACTTTGTGCGTATTTTTAAAATTTTTGGGAAAGAATGAAATCTCCATTTAAAACTCTTCATTCCCTCTTTAATAATGAATATAGAAAAAGAGAGATATTCAATTGAAAATCTCTTCTCAAGTTTCATTATTAAAATTGAAGCAATGATCTCTCCTCAAAATCTATCACTAAAATTTGAAGCAATGATCCGTCTCAATGGTAAGTATGGCCCGACATTGTGAACTCTAAAGACAACCAACATTAATGGATGCATTATTCGCGGACGAGAATGTCAATGATCACCCGCACGCATTAATTGGAAAATACGTACCCAAGTTAAATCCCCTTCTAAAAAAATCCCTCCAACCTGACCCAAAAAAATGGAGGCAATGCTCTGCAGACATTTTAACTCATTTTAATTAGCATTTTTTATGTCCATCTGGCGTTGGATAATATATATGTCAATCTTTATAATAATAAAAAATAACATTAGGTGTCTCAGTTGTTAAATAAATAGCTGAATAAAAAAAAAGTCGTTACATGAATAGTTTTCGTATTCATTGGGTTGTCATGATCTGACGCACTATCGGAAATGGTTGAGCTGGTTTTTCAGATTTGTTTTCAGTATTAGTAATGCGTAATTTGATAAACTCTTTAAATTAAAAAATAACTAATGTTATTGGGACGAATATCAATTCCCATCCACAAGCTATGACTTGTGTTTACCACTCGCTTCATCAAACTTCTGTTCATCATCAAACTTTAGCACTAAATTGTGAATGCTAACATAGTGTGAAAGTAGATATTCAATTGAGGTTACAACTTTAAACTTTATTGGAGTTGTTTCATAACCTAGCCGCAATTCCAACAAAAGACAAAAGAAAAATATTCAAAGCAATGTAAATACATCCGTGCTTTTACTAATTAACTTTAGACATTTAGGTTTACTGATCGATACACTTTTTAGTAAATATTTATAGAAGAAAAACAAGTACTTAAATAAAAAAATTTATAAATTAAAATCGATTCATTAACCTCAACTTTTCAAAATATTTTTTTCATCCAATTCTTAATAAAATTGAGACATATAAACCATACTTTGAAAATCGGTTTGGACTGACCGGTCGGACCGATTGGACTGGAAACCGGTGTCATAACCAGTCCAGTTATGTTATTGAATCAGTCATACAGTTGATCCGATCAAAATCGATCAAACTCAGTCAAAATTGGTCTGTCGAACATGATCGGTTCTTTTTTTTGGATTTTTTTTAAGTTTTGGATTATTATCAATAATTATTTTGAATTTTGGAGTATAAATAAATTTTTCTTACTCAAATAATGTTAATTATATACTTATATATAATAGATACATATATAATTTTAAATTTTTAATATATATAAGATCAAACCGATTCAATTACTAACTCATTAGTTAGATCACTGGCCCACTACTTCAACTGAATCAATGATTGAACTAATTTTCATATGATATAAACTAACTTTAATTTATAAAAAAAACATTTTATCCTTTATTTTTCTCATATAATTATTTCTTAAGAAATTTATTCAAATTGTTCTGTGTTCAGTTTAGACAAGTCAGCTGATGGAACAGCTGGAGGTCTTAAGTTTCATACTAGCCCCGTGACCGATCAGATCAAAAGAAATGGCATATATATCTTGTTAATTTCTTTATTATTAATTGTTGTGTGATTCAAAGAAACTTCTATGTGATTCTATTCCTCGTGGCCAAATCCACAACATTAAGCCAAAGTATGCCAGATGTTTTATTTGAATTTGACGGTCCAAAAATATGCATACCATAGTTAACTTCTAATTACACCTGCACAGTACATATGCATATGCATCCAATTCCCAAGGAAGCACGGTTGAATTGACTGTTTTCGTAAGTTTTATAGAGAAGTAATCTATATTTTTTATGGTTAGTAAAAACATAATAATACAATGAAAACTTTTTGAAAATAACAAATATGATACAAATTTATATATTAAAAAACATGATATGTGAACAAAATAAGAATAGTTACAGATGAAGTTGAAATTTAGTATGTTATTAGCAACAAAAAAAAAACATATAAGATAAACTATTTGTGTATAATAACATATTATATGATAAATTGATCAAATAAAGATATGTGAATGGATCATAGTATTTTTTAATTTAGAAAAAAATTAAAATAAAATAATTAAAAGATTAAAAGATATTTTATTTTTATCCAAATTTATAATTATGTAAAACTAAAAAATGTACATGTTTGTAAATAGACATAACAATAGTGTAACATTCTCAAAAATATATTTAAATTATAATAATTTTAAAAAGATATTTTAGATTATAATTAAATTATAATAATAGGATTTAGAAAGAATAAGGGAAAAAAATTTATTATTTAAACTAAGAAATAAATAGGTGTTACGTAAAATTTTTAAGCTGAGGACCAAATCTTTGAGAAAGATCTTTGGAAGGTCCATGTGGCATTAGGGGAAGTAAATAAACAAGATCCAGTTTCAGCAATTTCCACGTTGCACATGCCATTAAAAGGAGAGAATAATAATAATGATGAATTAGATAAGGAAGTTTAGATATTTTCTTATAACTAAGTTTCTTTCTAACTAAATCATTACATCCTAACTACATCAAGCACTATAAATAGCTTGGAAGATTCAAAACTCTTTGCACCGAAAACCTCTCAGCTTTCTCTCTTCACAACTTTTCTCTACCACTTTCCTTTCTTTTACGGAAAACTATCCCGGCTACTCAATCCATCAAACTTATCAAAGATAGGCTAGGCTTAAATCTTAAATTTAGAAGTCGTTTAAGATTATTTTAGGTGCTTAACTTGGTCAGACTTAGTCTTTGTTTAAAATAGAAAACTATGCTTAAAAGAGTTCCTGTATGTTACGGTGATTTTTAAAGAAATAATTTAGAGTCTAAATTATTCATACTTTAGGAAGTTTTATGAGAGGATTTAATATTATATTAAGCATTTTAAATTAAAATGATGATTAATAGTACTGGACAATGGCTTTACATACGTTAAAAAAAAAATCTGATAGATTATCCATTTATAAGATATATTATAATATTCAAATAAAAACTAAAATATTTACTCCAGCTTTTTGCTTTTCTCGGCTACCAGCACCACGGGCTGTCATCTTAATGCATATTCCGAACTCTTATACAAGCTATGACTAACTCAACTACTATTTAGTTCCCAACAAATTAAGAATAGCTATACAGATGCTATACTTTCTCAAGTAGTTTTTAATTCGGCTAGTTTAATATAACTATCCCGGCAGCCATGCTATACTGTTCCACGTAAATATATTTCATCCCTGATTCATACTCGTCTATATACTTATATATATATATATATATATATATATATATATATATATATATATTTCAATATAGCATATTTAGCTTCTTAAGACCTTGTCGGTTTCCCACATGAATTTTCATTCCTAACGCAAGCCATATACCAACTCGGATTAGCTATATATATATAATGCTTAGCACACATATTATGTTCATGCCTATCTCGGTGAATATCAGTCATCCCGATAAAAAGAAGAAAATTCATCTCGGCACCTTTACTCATCATTCACCTACCCAGCATCTCGGTAAAATCTTACCCAGCCCAAAACCCATGCACGTACTGTCACTCCCTTACCATACAGAACCCGCCCTGCACTCATCCCGGCACCCCTGCAAGCTTTATAGCTTTAGCTCGGCACACCTGCATGCTTTATAACTTTAGCTCGGCACCTATGCCGGTTCAGTTATACTCACCAACACGGCACCTTTGCATGTACAGTTACACTCACTACCACACACACATCTCGGCAACCATGAAAACGGTCATACCCCGGCACACATGCAAACCCAACTTGACCCACAGTACCTCTGCAGTGTCGGATGACATTTACCGAATACCCATCTCGGCCCCCTTTACTGCCGGATTCTCCTTCCTTATAGACCTCGGCCCCTATGATTACACAGACCTCGGCACCTTTGCACCTCGGCATGCCCGGACTCCCCTCACGTATCATACACCTTTCTGCATCTTTGCACCTATGCAAGCCCGGCCATACTCATGGTACCTCTGCCGGTCCGGACATAACCACCTCGGCACCTACGCACTGCCGAATTATACTTACTTAGATCCCGGCATCTCCACCCTCTTACCATACACGCACCTCGGCAACCCGGCAGGCCATCCCGATTTCATATATATATATATATATATATAGATATAGATATATATACATGTATATAAATCTTAACTAAACTACAAATAACCTAATAGAATATAATTATTACGAGGACAGTGTTTAGTATATTTCTATGATAATTATACATGATAAAATCATTTCTAATTATTTCACCAAACCCAGTCTTGGCTATATATATATATTAATGCATGTATATCAAAGCATTGGTATAAGATCGGCAGCTCGTAAATATTAAATTTATTTTAGTTGGTACAATTTTACGTGGACAAGGTATGAAATGTTAACTACCTTGCTTTATGGAAGAAGAGTAATATCTTCCTTATATTATGAATTTTTGTGATATGAATGAGATTGTTCTGGGTTTCAAGAACGGACCTATGATTTTAAGATTTATTCGTTTCAAATTTTGAGACCGGACCTATGATTTTATGAGAATGACCCGAGTGTCAAATGTTGGAGACCGGGCCCATGATGTTACAAGAGATCATGTGCTAATACATGGAAATTCATGCATGATTAGCGTAAGACGGCTGCAACATTCCTACATACTGTATATATGTAGAGGCCATGTGCACCTGTGACCATCTCATTTCATGCATTCATTCCATCATTGAAGCATTTTATGTATTTATTCAAATATGCTGATTTAATTACTAACCTTTCTAACATACTTGATGGTTTAGATTTGCCTACTGAGAAATTTATTTCTCACTAGATTTATTTAATGTTTTATTTTAGATGGCTTCAATCATACTATTTCTTGACGCACTAGATATTGCCTGGTATGTGGATGAAGTCAGAAACTGTTATGTAGTAACTATGCAGCCTGTTTTGCGTGCTCATATTTACTTCGGCGCCCATTTTCCAATCTCTGTGTTTAGCGAAGATTTTAATCCAGCCGATCCATTCTTTCAATTTACTCTTATGTATCCGAATCCGGTCACAGACCCCATAATCGTACTCAGTGAAGAGGATAATACCGGAGACTATGTTTAAATGAGGGGTTGTGAACTTTGTAAATAAATAAAAATGTTTGAAGCACTATGATGTTGGAAAGTAAAATAGAGCTAGTATGAATATGATGATGTAAAATAGAAGGGCATGTAATATGATGTATGTATATGTCTAGTTCCTTTTGTTTTTAATTTCTTTTGTTTCTACCTCAATTTCTATTTTTAATTGGAAGACAAAAGAATAAAATAAAATAAAATAAAATAAATAATCAAATAATTAAGTAATTAAATAAATAAATAGAATTATTTAGGATGTTACAAATAGAGCAAGCCAAACACAAGTATGTTGTTCCACATCTCAATTCCATCTCAATAATATTAAAACAAAAAATAAAATACTAAAAAATATTTTAATATTATCAAAATCTATAATTATTTAACATAAAAAAAATATAAGTCATAATTGTGAATATGCATGACAATAGGACAAGGCAAGGATGGGTATGTCATTCTTTGTTCTTGTCTTTGTTCTCATCTCACTCAATAAAATTAAAACCACAAAAAAATAAAATAATTAAATGAGTAAATAATTTTAATTTTGTCTAAATATGTAATTATTTAACACCAAAAATGTATAAGTGATAATTGAGAATAGGCATGACAATGGAATAATGCAAGAATGAGTATATCGTTTTCCGTCCATGTCCCGATCCTTAATTCTGTCCCTATCCCAGATCTTGTTGGAAATAAAATTTTATACTCATCCCGTTTCCATTTACGGTCATGTATATTCGCCCGCATTCTTATCTACTAAAAATTACTACTACTTTAAAATAATGTATTTATAGATATTTTTGTCTAATTTTAAATTTTAAATTAATATAGAAGTACTAAATTTAGTAATCTATAAAAATATAATGACTCATAACATAAGCTCGATCCATTACGATAAAAAAATTAACTCTCATAAAAAGATTAAATATATTTTAAAAAGCATAATTAACTGTTTAAACTTTTTGAACATGTAGAAGAGTAAGAGTATATAATTATTGAAAATATATTTAATTATAGTGATATAATTATTTCTTATTTATTTAAAATATATTTAATTCTAAACATAGAGTCAAATTTATATGAAAAATTAATTAGATTTAAATTAACTTTTACTATAAAAATCTTAATCTTATAATATAAATATTAATTGATAAAATATTTATTTATGAAGTTATTTAAATTAATTTTACATGTTTTTTAAATAAATATAATTTTATATAAATTTAAACTAAAAATATTTTTAATTAAATTATAATTTATTTTAATAAGTAATAAGTAATTATATAAATTTATCATAATATAATATTTAAAAATAAATATTTAATATAGCACATAAACAATATATAATATCACAATAATATTATAAATTATAAATATATTTTTACATATCTAATAAGAAGAAAGAATAGGGATTTTTGGCTAATAAAATGATTAAAAAAAATTGTCTTTTAACTATAAATATGAAAGATGAAAAAAGATGAAAAGAAAAAAAAAAGGTAAAAAGGAAGAGAGAGAAAAGTCAGAAAGAAATATAAATTTTGCAGGAAATCTTTTTAATGAGAGTAACTATGTAGAGGAAAAAAATTATTTTTACTAAGAGTAATAAAATAGGCAGACAGATATTATATAATATGTTATAATTAATGTTTCAAGAAAAAAAACAAATATTATCATTTAATTTATATATTAAAAGAGTAATAAAATATAATAGATAGATATTATATGATGATATAAATAAAATAGTAGTTATTATAAAAAAAATTGTGTGTAAGTATAAAAAGATAATAGAAAAAATAAAGTGAGATAGAAAAATAAAAGTAAATAATAATAAAAAGTTATAAAGGAAAAGAGGAATTTTTTTGAAGGAATTTTTTTGTTGCCCCATATTGACATGTGTCCCACCAAACCTTATCTATTATAATAGTAGTAGAAAATAGAAATCACAACGTTTCATCCTTCTTGCTTAAGAAAACAACCAACTTCCTGTTCACCAATGTAATGTAAAGCATATAATTAACAATATACGGCAGCAACACGTGCCACTGATACTATGTGGTATCAATACGTGAATTATATGGCCAGAAGTTTCTTTTCAGAAAAGTAGTAGTAATATTTAATCTATTGTGTTACAGATTAATTTATGTATTTATTACCTATTAGATGTGACAGTGAGAAAGAAACATTAACAAAAATTGAAAAGCATTTTGACATTTTGTTGCCTAAAATAATAGGCGATTAGCGCGGTGACCGTCAATGAGTTGTGAATTGTAACTGGATTTGGAATGTAGAGACATACGTACCAAAAAAATATTTGTTTGAACTGTATAATAAAGAAAGAAAAATTTGTTTTTGACAAAAGAAAGAAAAATCTTAGGAACAAAACAAACTAACAAACTTAACCAAACAATTCTTCAAATCAAATGTCATACCACTTGTTGCCTAAAATTATATGCGATTAGCACGGTGACTGTCAATGAGCTGTGAATTAACTGGATTTTTGGAATTAGAGACATACATATAAAAAAAAATGTTCGAACTCCATAATAAATATAGAAAGAAAAATCTTCTTTTTGACCGAAGAAAGAAAAATCTTAAGAACAAAATAAACTAACAAACTTAACCAAACAATTGTTCAAATCAAATGTCATGTCAATTGTCGACTTGTAGACATGTCCTACATAATCACCGAATAATAGGCACGTGTTATATATATGTGCGCGCGCCAAACATATATTTAGCACCGTTTATAAAATTGATAATAAGATACTTTTTTATGCATTAAAATAATTATAATGTTTGGTTTCTTTAAAATAGTTTAATATTTTAAAATTAATTATTTTATTTTTAGTGAGAGATGAAGGAAAAAATATAGTTAAAAATATATATTTTAGAACATATATATATACACGTTGGTGGTTATTGTTATTAATTTAACTGGATGTGATAATTCATAAGATTGATGTTGTGATACGAAATTTTATTATATTGACATGAAAAGGAACAATTTATTTAATGTGTTCAATTTCGTATAATTTTTTTTATGACAACAATAATTATTCATTGTAAATAAAATCAATTTCTAAATTAATGAGTCAGAAAATAGTTGTCTATCTCATCAAGGAGATAAAAAAAATGAAGGTGATAAATGTAATATTGTGAAAAGAATCTAATAGTTGCCTAGCAGCTAGCGTACGCAACAAGTGGGTGAATGAGGGTCCGCTCAGCTATACTGCATTTGTGATTTTGTGGTACTCATGGTCGGATGTGTGTGCTCAAAGTTCAAACCTAATCGGACATTAGTTTTCTTAACTGTACGTCATGCAATGCAAGTAGGCCATGTGCGACAGCAATACAGCATCTAATCGTCAAAACAAATCTCAGTCAACTCAAACCCTTTTCCCCCTCTCTTCTTTTCTCTTTGAATTTCTCGCTGTATTTATTTTTATTACTATTTCTCAATAACTTGTGATGGAAAAGAAAGACATTTTTTTGTATATTATATAAGGCCTAATAAAATCTTTGGTGCAATGTATTTATGTATACAATTTTCAATTATATAATTAATTTTATGAATGAATAAACTAGACCAGATTCTAATTCATAAGGAAAAGGCTAAAGTCTTATAATTAAAACCTTTGTCAAGATTATGGTGGATTGTTATTACTTTTTTTTATAGGCCGGAGTTGTTATTACTATTTGGAATTATGAGTATCTTCCAATTGAAACATTTGTGAAGAAACACAGATAATTTGATTTTGGGAAGATCAATAGTGATTTATGGTGAACCTTAATTTGTGTCGGGCAGAATTTATATTTTATACTATTGGAGAAAATTTATGAAACTCATTTGTGGAGTATTAGTAAGTTACTTATGCTAGCAATCAGTTATCTCTATCTCTTAATGTAGCTTGTTTTAAACATTCTTATTCATTTAATTTAACGTTTAGCGTTGTTTTAATAATTAACGTGCCTATTAATTGTACTCAATTTAATGTCATTGTAGTGTTTTTGACATATTTATACATTTTAATTAATAATAACAATGATAAATAGTTATTAATAATAATTAATATAAGACTTAATTTTGAATTTAAAGATAATAAATAACACAATTAATATAAATTAACTTAAAGAAACTTGAAACATTATTAAATTAATGTAAGTACAAATACTGAAAGGTATACTTTTTTTTTTGATGAGATAGATAAGCTATACTTTTTAAATACGTTTAAATTATTAATTATTTCCCTAAATTGTTCTCCTACAGTTAAACTAGTGAATATTATCATTAATCCATTATTATATACCTATAATAAAAAAATATTTCCTGGAAAAGGGGGCAAAGAGAAGTAATAATAATTTTTTAAAGATTTTGTAAATCTCACAACTTTTTTTTGAAAAATTTAGGTTAAATTATAATCTTGATCCCCTATAATTTTAAATTCACAATTTTAGTTACTTTATTTTTACATCAAGACATTTATTCATCTTATTTTTCATAATAAATAATTTCAAATATTAATTTTAATGTGATATATTAACTTACATAGTATTTGTGTAGGTTGTTGACGTGACATTTATATAAAAAGAAGTTAAATAAAGTTAAAAATAAAAAAATAGTAAGAATTGAACTAATGACCTTATATTTAAATATAAGGTAATAAATTACTAAGATAGTTATTTTAATTAGTTAAATTTATAAATATTATTTTATGTGTACTCTCAATCAAGAATTATTATTTTTTTAAATTATAAAAATTTATAAATTATAAAGATATTTAATATATAAAAACTTTTAATTTTATTTTATATCATTTTATATATTTTTATTTTAAATACTTTACATATTTTAATTTTAATTTTACAAATTTATAATGAAATGTCACAAATCAAAATATAAATTATTTTATAAATTAATTTTAATATACAGATTATCTTTACTCTAATTATATAA